>CM002486.1:17067119-17140314 GCA_000325765.3 Leersia perrieri | reverse complement strand
CCCCATCGCTCCCCTCCTCTTCTTCAAGGCGCACGTGGGGGACACGTGGCGCGTCACGAGAGCGGTCACTGCGGAACGCAAACGCGCGACCGCTCTCACGTTAGATATTACGTTTCATTAAATGTGCGTACTATTATTTTTATAGTAGAAATTTTACCTTAATTTGAATTTATATTAAGATATCCATCTAGTTTTGACTGATTTTTAATATTGAAATGTTTCAGGGGTAATTTATAAATTTTCTATGGGTAGGTGGTAGCAGCAGATTCAGTACCACCATTGGTGTTTTTTATGGGAGTATAGATAAGGTATTGAGAGCCACCAAAAGTTTAAATTAAAAATTGAGATATACACCTTCTCAAAGACCTTTAAACACTCTTATTAATCACTTTAAATTGCACTCAAAAGTTAAAAACTGTGGTCACGTTGTCTTCACTCTGAACAAGGATGGATGGGAGGCAAAAGCTTTCTAGTAGTAATGTAGTATCACAGCCATAGCCATAAAAAAAACGAATTTCTACCTAGTATCCCAAGGCAGACTTACTGGTTTGAGTAAAAAGATCAAGAGGGGTGTGTAGGTAAAGGTGATAAAGAATAAAATATAGTCTGTGAAAACTAGAATATATAGTTTTTCAAACCAAGGGTAGGTAAGAGAGTGAAAATTATTTTTTAGTTTAAATTCTTAGGTTTTACTCCTCCGTCCCAGAATAAGTTTATTTTTGAACTTAATCATGGTCTTCAACATAGTACTTTGACCCGTGACATTTAAAAAATAAGTATCTCTAAATAAAAAAGTTTAAATATTATAATAGCTTGTTTAATAATAAATCTAGTGACATCATTTTTACATGTCAATCATTTTTATTTTTTGATATTAAGTTTGAATTAACACTATCGAAAAAACGAACACTATTTGAGACCAAGGAAGTATTTTTTGACGGAGGTGGTAGGTGACATCGAACCCTTGAATTCTATATCATTTCACTCGCTATGACAACTGACTTTACTTCCAGGCCAGTGAAATTTTTGTTTAAAAGCCTTGAAGAGTGGCCAGAAAAGAAAAAGAGAAGAAAGAAAAAGCTTCTTTACTTCCAACAAATCTGCTTTCACCAAATGATTAGCTATTTGACTGAAAACTGAGGGGAGAGATGCGCCAGCCGACAGCTAGTGCGATGGACAAATCTTGCTTAGTACTAATTGTCTATATACATCCAAAAGTAAATTTTTTTTTCACATGATTGCTTTATTGTTTAACAAGAGATTCTACACGCCTATGATGAAACACCATGTCCATACCCTCTTCGAATTATAGCACATGTTTAGCAAGCGATGGACTCAAAACTGGAAAATTAACTTATGCCCTCTTCTAATACACCGGCCGGCATCATTTCGAACACCACCATATATTAGTATATTGACATGTATTTAAGTCAAAATTTTAAAATCGAGAAACACTTCCATGACACTCTAGATTTGTTTAATTTTATAAATTATGTATTGTAGTAGAAACTAATGGTTACAAGGATTATTGTACCCAGTGGTAAGCCCGATATCCGTGGTAACCATATGGTTACTGTGGTGAACAGTGAAAAGGCTAGACAAAATTTATCAACAACTTAAATTTTCATTCAAATTTCTTTATAATTTGGTAGGTTACCAGTAGTTATCGTTACCATGTCAAATTGGTAAGCCCGACTATACAACAGTAACTGGCTATAGAAACTAATGATAAGGGATACCTTGGAACACATTATTTTTGAAACACAAGGTAGGAAAACATATGATTCAAGTGCCCTGACACCTTAAACCTTATGGATAGAAAACACAGGGAAACAATGGCCGTTTGGATGCATGGAGCGCAAGAGAAACAATAAAATTGAAAGAGATAAATACCATGATGATTTTAAAGAGGTTAGACCTTATATTGGAATATATACCATGATGATTTTGAAGAGGTTAGACCCTATATTGGAATACCTAAAAAATCCTATGATTTGAGGCAATCATAAGGAAATTTGTATGGTTTTGGAATGACTATTCCTTTGATCCAAACGAACATCATTGGAAATTTTTCATATGGTGTGAACCCATAATTTCCTCCAAAATTCATTTGTTCTGAAGGAGCCGAATCGGTCGGAACGGTGCCGACATCTAAAATGACATACAATACTCTACATAAAAAAACATCGTTTTTTGGCAGAAAAAATAAGACATCATGAGGAGATAAAAACGTCCCATGAATCAGAAAAAATAAACAGGATCTATCTAGGGGGGACTCGAGAGAGTGGCCGGGATGGTGGGTTGATGGGTGGTCCACCCAACATTTTGACTCAAGGATCATTCATGTCTTGTCCTCGCCGGAAAACAAGAAAGAAAGAAAGGAAGAAAGCGACCGGAGTAGTAACACCAGCGATCGATCCGGCCAGTCGCGTCGCCGTTCCATCCGCATGCACGCACGCACGCCGTGATGGCCATGATTGGACTCGTCGAGTGAGAGAAAGATATATATTCCCTTGACAAACGGTCGCCGCCAATTAAATGAATTAATCAACCGGTGTGTCCTGTCCTGTCGGCGACCAACGCCGCATGCATGGACATAATATCGATATCAATGTCAATTAATCTACACCCTCCTTTTCACCGTATATAGGAGTAGGAAATTAGGAATCTACATTTCACGATATGTAAACATTCCTAGATTATTTAGCAAAGATTAAAATGAGGAGAATATTTTAGTTGTTTGATAAAACAAAAATTAAAAATGAGACTAAATATATTGTGTTAATCTCAGTGGCCAGTATTTGAATTTAAAGTTGCTAAAATTCTACTCCAAAGTATCTTATTGTTTAAAAATGTATCAATTATTTTTAAACAATAAACGACTTGGACATGTATCGGTGCATCAGAACCAACGACTTAGAAATGTTTATATTGTGAAATACTACTCCATTCGTTTAGAAATATAAGATGTTTTTTTATATATTCTGAAATACTATCTCCGTTTTTAGAAATGTTTAAGTTTATACAAATACGCCTTACATTTCTGAACAAAGAAAGTAAAATTTAAATCGTATCAATTTGTTATAGATTATAAGTCGATGTGGCACTCTGCTACAGTGACTTGTATCATCTAACAACGAAGGGAGTAGCAATCAAGTATCTTCGTTGTTTGCTTGGTGCTTTCACGTACGTGCGTGTTTGAAGCCGTCCATGGAGGGTAGCTGTCTGGACGACAAAAATGACTGCCGTGTCGAGAGTACATGCATCACTGATTGCAAATTGCAACGTGGATTGATATGGAAAGTTGATTGTGCTTATGTGGCTGTTCGTCCAATGTTCCATCGACCGATCGTCCGTGAGAGGTGAGATCGAGATGCGAGCTGCCTGCCTGCTCGTGGTGTCGGCTAATGCTGCCTCCGTTTCAGTTTCACCGTGTTCAGAAACTACCGCGAAAGCTTCTTGGATTCTTGGTCGGGTCAGTGAGTTCTTTACAGATTTATTCATCGATCATTGCCGTGGATTATTTGTTAGTGGCTTCTTAAAAATATGTTCTCTCAATATTTTTCTTCTACTTTATTACTTAAACCAAGCTATTTATTCGGTTCAATACATATCCATATAATCAAGTATAACCCATCAACTTTCTCCCAACATCTGGTTTGCTTGACTCAGCCGTTGGATGGAAATTACCTGGCTAGGATTCAGGAAGAGAAGTACAGGGAGCTTTCTTTTGTTTTCTTGCACCTTTCCTTGTCACTTCCTGTGCAGGCAGGAAAGTTATTTCTTTTTTTTTTTTCCAAATGGAACATAGCTATTCTACTGAAACCTTATTCCTCAGCAAAGCATATGGCATTTGTTGAGGTAAATAGTTACTCCTTCCGTCTCAATATATAAGGACCTGGTATTGAATGTGATACATCCTATTGTTACAAATTTAGACGGAGGTTCTATCCAGAGTTGTACTAATATGATGTGTCACGTCCAGTACTAGGTTCTTCTAATTTAAGACGAAAGGAGCATAGAATATTTATTAACTCAAACAACGGTATTCTCCATTCTTCAGTATAACGTTGGATTACTTGCATGTCAGACAGAGCTGTCTCTTTTTTCTTTCACCAAGAAAGCACAATTCTGAATTTCCAATGTTGCACGTGTTCTATTACAACGGCAGATAAATGGGCGAGCTCTGTAAAACTGATCAGCAAGGAGTTAAAAAATCTACAAGAAAAGTTCCTTCTGATCTATTCTAGCTAGTTTTTTTTTTTCGCAGGATAGAATGATCATTGATCATTCCTCTCTGCAATCTGCACAGAATATACTCTTTACACGCTGCACGTCTCACTGTCACTAGAATCATAATCTGAATCTGTTCTTGCAGGAATGATAAATACATCGGACTCATCAGGCAATCTGAAGCTAACTCTCCTCGCCATGCTGCTCTGGCTTCTCAGAGAATTTCTGCTGATGGAGATGCTCCCATCGATGTTTGGCGATTTGCACTCTGAAGAGAACTCCGACTTCACCGGACTGACCTTCGGAGAGTTCTTTCGAGCTGGCGTTGCTGAACCTCCGATTGCTGCCATTTCACAGCTTGCCGGTGGATACAATATGTCTTCAAGAGTGAGCTGCCTCAGTCCTCTAGCCACTTTTTCACCATGCTCTTGCTTTTGCAGGCAGCTGGGAAAAATCCTGTCCCAAATCAACCTGACATGGGAAGAACTGCAGCACTGTAAGCTCATCTTTTTTAACCCTGAAGAATGGGTGAACTGAGGTAGTGAATAAAATAACTCAGTCACCATTTATCGGTGTACTGGCATGTATTTATATATGGACAGGAAGCATGTGTAACTGGATATCCAATGTAAGTTCAGTTACCTGTTCTGCATAGAACATATCAGTTTGGCAGATCTATGGTGATAACTGCAAAGATCAAAGGGAGACAAACATGTTGCTTAGTTTGAAACTCCGGACTAGTTGTAACAAGGCTAGTAATTTTTCCCTTCCTCTTTGAGAAAATTACCTGTACAAAACAAAACTGTTGCTGCTGTTGTTTTCTTAATACTACAGGAGGAACTATCGGCGCGAGCTAGAGCCATCTTATTGTGTTGGATCAAACAAAATTTTCTTCTTGTGTACAACGGCTCTTGTATAACTTTCTCCATTCGAGAGGCATCCTTCTTATTTACAGTTACACCAATACCTTGCCTTCACATGTTCATTTTGAGTTGCATCAAGTTCAAGTCTGAACCATCTCTGGAAGATAGTTCCAACAAAGAAATCCATTGATTCTGTGGGTGCAGAGCCGCAGATACTCCATCAATGATTCTATAGCCTATCGTCACGAACCAGCATGGCGAATTGTTCGATAAGATTAAAGCAGATTTTTTTTAACCTGCAAGCGTAATCAATAATTGCTCAGGGTGCAAAACGTCAGCACCAACAAAAAGGATCAGGAAGGAGACCAAGAACAAAACAGAAACCTTATGATCTGGATGAGAATCAGCTGGTTATCGAGGAAAACTCATAGATGACCAGAATTCCTCCTCCATACTGAGCCGCCTACTTGAGTTGTGATAACCAGCGTCGCTGACAGCAATGATGTTGGAGTCGTTCTGTTCATTTGATGGATAATTCAGCTGAACTGCATGCCGTGGAGTTATCTGATCACTTCTGACAGTGTTTACAGCACTCTGCAATCCTTCAAGTTTCACCTCAACCTGCCACATTGTTGGCCTGTCTTCACCCTTTAAGTTTAAGCACATCACAGCAATTACCGCCACTTCTCTGGCTTCTTCTTCCCCCCCCTCCTCAGTGACTTGAGTGTCTACTATCTCACAGAACCTGTCCTCACCAATTAGCAAGATGAATTGTTCGATTAAATTGAACCCTTCTGATGAAATATAGGAAGTTGGCCTCTTTCGTGTTATTAATTCCACAAGTATGACACCAAAGCTGTACACGTCGCTTTTCTCAGTAAGTCGGCTTGTACGGTAGTACTCTGGATCTAAATATCCAAATGTTCCCTGGATAGTAGTAGTAAGAGTAGTTTTATCAATGGGGATACCTCGAGAAGCTCCAAAGTCTGATACCTTTGCTATGAGCCTATCATCAAGTAGAATGTTGGTAGTCTTGATATCTCTGTGGATGATAGATACCGAAGCAGCTGAATGCAGATAGACAAGAGATCTTGCTATTTCAAGAGCTATCCTCAGCCGTTCCTTCCATGGTAGTGATTGTGCAGAGTTGACATGAAGATGTTCATGAAGTGTTCCATTTGGAATAAACTCATAGACTAACAATGGAACTTCAGTCTCAAGACAACATCTGAAAAGCTTCACTACATTCCTGTGATTTACTTGGGAAAGAATGGCAACCTCATTAATAAATCCATCAATTTCTCTCTTAATTGCATATCTTGACTTCTTGATAGCAACAACACGTTGGTCAGATAGAATCCCTTTATAGACAGTTCCATGGCCACCACCACCAAGCTTCCGAGACTCATTAAAATTGTTTGTTGCGTTCTCAAGCTCATCTAAGCTGAAGATCATTCTTTCAGCTATATCCTTGTCTACTAGTTGAAGAAGCAACAATCCTCGGTTTTGTTTAAAGAAAAATTCCTTCAGTTTTTTGGCTCTTCGAAACTTGAGCTTTCTCCTTACGACAACACTGGCAAGAATTAGTAATAATATGACTATACTGCCACCAAGCCCTATTGCAACCATGAATCCTGGATATGTAAGAAAATGTAAATTCCAAATTATTTATTCCTACAAACTGATCTCAACAAAAATATAATACTGAAACAGTAATCCCTGGCATTGAATGAACTTTCTTCCTGTTACCTGAAAATTTCAGTTTGCCTGAAACACATCCATTTGGTATACGTGCGTTACCAGATGTGCCACCTGGACAGATATACTCATACGATCCTACTGTGTTTATGCATTTCCCAAAGCATGGGGGTGGATTTGGCAGCATGCATTCATTAATATCTGCGAAAAATGGAATACAAAATTAAATAGTGCTAAGTGATCACACAACAAGGTTGGCTATATCTGAGCTGCATATTTACACTTTAAGGCATGCATCTTCGCATTCTTCTAACCTCTCAAATGCCAATCAAATAGTTCTGAAAAATTCTTTAAAAGTTTGATAGCATCAATAGGTACCTATCATCTCACAAAATTTAACTCCAAAATCGATCTACATATCGAAAAACAAAAGGAACAAATCCAACCTTTGAATAGTATGAACATTATTTATAGCCGGATCTGTTGTTGTTACAACTTGTACTCTTGTATGCTTGTGGATTGATATGATACGATAATTTATTCTCTATTTTTTCTCTCAAAATTGTTTGTAACTATTTAAGTGGCATGAAAAGAATGAGGGTGCATGAGGACATAACTGCAGAAAAGTATCATACCTTGGCATCCATTTGGCATGTAAGGGTTACCCTCATATCCTAAGCTGCAGTTGCACACATAGCCTCTCCCTGCAGAGCCATCAAAGCACTCACTGTTGTCACTGAGGCACCCAAAATCACTCAACTTCTGAGCTTCCGCACACGATGAGTTACCCAACATCTAGTTGACCACAGTCCGGACACCCACATTCTCCTGCACCCCAGCAGGGCCACTCAGCCTTGACAGGACCTCTTGCTGCAGCAACATGGCATTGTCTGCTCTCCTCCACCACTCCCCCTTCACAACAACCATGCTCGCATTGAACGGCGGTGCATTTGGACTAGAAAGGCTTGAGCTTCTCTCACTGAGGGACACAAGCTTGATCATGTAGGAGTTGTGGTCTTCAACCACCGATGTGTTGCAGCAGCCAATGCCAGAGCATGTACCATCAGTTTCTAGTACGGGGTAACCTGTGTGGCAAGCTGAAACACAGGTGCTGCTAGTACTGTCTCCTGCTGCAGGAGGACTTATGAAGAACTGGAAACCACACCCAAGAATGATGAACACATTCATGTCTGCTGATACCCGAAAGAGCTTGCCATCTAAGCTGACGCTCCAGCTTACTTTGTAACTGTTGCTCCCCAACATGTAGGTGATCCCAGTATCAAGGTGCAGAACTCTACGTTTCAACTTTATCTTGTGAACTTCATATCCTGGGCTGTTCATGAAGAGCTTTGGAGGATCATAAGCTGTGTCACATACTAGTTTGAAGCCCTCACGGAAGCATCGTTCATCACCGATACCGAATGGGTAAGGTATGCTTGTGTTTCCACATTTGTCAGTGCAACCAGGCAATGCTATCTGATATGAAAGTAGCATGGGTATTACTGCTAGAAACTGCAGCAAGTGCAGTGCAGCTATGGCAAAAACATGCATTTTTTGGACAGGGGTAGAAGGGAATAAGTGCACTGATCAGTGTCGCTTGGCAGTTTGGACGTAGGACATAGTTTAAGCCACATATATAGGCCTTGATAAAGCATTTGCAGGAACTAGTCTTTGCTACCTAGGAAAGTTTCTTCACCAGCTATACTATATAGATGCCATTAGATTATAGACGAGTGATTATTTGATTATGCATCATTGTTGTGTAGTAGTTATCCTCCCATTTACCGATTTAACTGACACTGATAATTGTTGTGTAGCAGTCAGGGTGGTTATCGATCAATTTATCAACCTTAAAAAACAGGGCGGCAGATTTAAAAACAAATCTAGGACATGAAAGTAACCATTACAATGAAAATTCATTTCTTCCAGGTCAGCCGAAGGATTTGGTCGACCAATTTCTTCAGTCAATCTAGGACATGAAAGGAACCAATAATGTGGAAAATTCATTATTTGGAGTTTTGCAATTTGGAGCTCTCCAAATAGCAAACCTGAAGAGAGCTCAGATATGTTATCTATCTCTGTACCCACATCAAGTCTTAGCTCTCCACAGAAGGCAAGATTATGTCCAGTCAAACTGCTCACCTCATTAGATTACACAAAATTATATTATACCGAAACGCTGATTGTACGTTAAAATGGGTGCTAATGACAAGGATGGTCAGGGTGGTGGGCCAGGAAGCTTGAAAACCATTTCCACCTGTTCATACTTCATATATGCATCACCATTATGAACACACATTTTTTTAACACAACATCGCCCATTATGAACTTTTTTAACACACCATTATGAACTACATTGATAGTGTTTGGTCCTTGGATAGAAATATTTTTGCAAAACCTAACCTGGAAAAGGAGGTATAGAAAAATTCATTGGGATCCATACACCCCAAAATGCCACGGCACAGATTTTTTTTTTCTTTTTCCGCTGGCGTAACGTACAAGCTTCTATTTAGATCAAGGGGAGTTATACAAATATTAGAAAAAACAACGAACATGGTTGTTGCCAAGGAACTATTCTTCCAGGCTCTGTTCACTCACTTAGAGTATAAACAATTAAACATGATAGATTGAAAGAGCCATCCGCCACCGCTGGACTTCAAAGTGAAGCATGATATGAACAGATTGAACGATTAAACTAAAAAGGGCTTGCACTTCGTAGGTATACTGGAAAATTCTGAGCCAAGGGGCACGCTTTAGCAACATAATCACTCAGGATTTTTGCACTAGAAATATTTCGCCCAAATCAACAGATGACAGAAAATCTTGAAGCCAACAAACTCATGATTTACCATATTAGTAAAACCTAACCTAAATTCAACAATCACTTACAAGTATCACCTACGAATTTTACCAATTAGCAGTTATCCCACCCTGTCGACAACCAACCTTGGCCGCTCGCAGCACTGCCACAGGTCTCACTAAGCTACAATAGCCATTAAATAGCAAAATAGCAAGCCAGGCAACGCAGGCAAGCCATGGAGTAGCAGGAGCCTACCTTTGCACGGATCTGGGTGGCGCTAGTTCCCCGGCCAGGCTCCGCCGCCGCCTGCCGGCGACGAGGAGGCGGCGCCCTCCGCATTAGAGAGAGAGAGAGAAGAGAGAGGGGAAATTCCTCTTGTTGGGCTTTTTAGTTAAGAGTCTGGTGGCCCACGTACAACCGGGGATTGAATTTCGGGGCATTTTGTTGGGCCAATAGCCCATTTATGATGGCCCATGTGTTGGGCTGTTATGTAAGTGCTGGAGTTAATGGCTTTGTTTGGAAGTGCTTCAAGTTGCAGCCTCTTTAAATTGTGAACATTGGCAAATCCCGTACAACCTTTTTTTAGGGAAACCATTTTTCTTTTGTAATATGGGCAGCTTGGTTGTTACAGAAGCCTTAGTAGTATATTAAGGTCCTAAAATAAATTTTTCATGATTTAACGGGTTTGTGCTTTCAGTGGTAAACGACGTACCCGTCGACAGCGAGACGGACGTGGTGAATTCGTTAATCTCAAGAATTTGCCGGTACAGTCTTCGGAAATACTCATAGAGATAGGGTTTACGCACACTGCGTTGTGACTTGTGAGTGTTATATTGCGTAATTCTAAAAAAACATATAATCCTTTTACCCTTATGTTTTTTCTATCTCTTGGTGTTTTCACAGAATTTGTAGAGCCACCAGTGCTGTGGAAACTGAACTGAACGTTCATTTGATTTCGCTGCATCGTTTGATCTTGAGGCGTAAACCGAATTTTACCTCGTAGGATACAAGGCGAAAATTGATTACGTCGTCCTGGCGGAAAGCGTAAACGAATTTTACGTCTACCAAAACACAAAGCGTAAATTAATTTACGTCTTTTTCATAGAAAGCGTAAATCATAGACTAGGATACCAAGCGTACAGTATTTTGCGTCTTCCAGGTTAGAAAGCGTAAATAACATTTACGTCGTTTAGGATACAAAGCGTAAACATCTACACCGCTGTCCTCCGAAACTGGAAGTTGGTCGCGGCGGCGGCGGCGGCGGCGGCGCGGCGGAGAGCCGAGAGGAGCCCGAGCGTGCATGGCGGCGGCGGCGGCCGCCTCCGACGGAACAGAGGGCTCCGGATCAGCCCCGGCCGTGACGCGGAAACGGAGAAAGCGGCGGCTTTGTGTCGTGGCGCTGCGGCACCGAGGGTTGGATCTGTGTCCCTGACTCTGCTCTCTCCATCGGATTAACCAAGGTTTGATAATTTGCCCTTTCTTTTCTATTCGTGTTTACCATTGATTTTCACGCGAGGCATCTTTGCATCTAGAAAACTAGAAGAACTATAACAATTGGCTGTACGATTCATGCATTCTTCCAACTCAAACACAAGTCAAGGTTCCTACGCGTACCCCTCTCGTGGACCAAACCAATAGTTGGATATTACTCGTCAAGAGCATGTGAAAGCTCAAAAGTTGGATATTACTATATCTGTAATGTTGCAACCACGTGGGGGGAATCATGCAAATGGCTCTTAATTTTATCTTATATATTCATGTATTATACTAGTTGTTACTTGTTAATTATTCTTTGAATTGGGGTCTTTTTACTTTATGTGGCAAATGAGGATTGCTTTCTTATTCGGGTAGTTAGCTGCAGGAAAAAGAAGACTGTCAACTTAATCAAGCCATGTTTTTTTCGCCGGGTAATCAAGTCATATTGATAGTATCCACATTCCTCGTTGTTTCATTTGGTAGGTTGAATGCATGTGGGTACAGTAGTAGTTGTATAATTAGCTAGGGGGATGGAGACTAGAAGAAGCTCTGAATCGTTCCTATCTGCATCTAGAGATTCAGAGAGCACCAGTTCAACATATGGAGAGGTTAGCAACTATGAGATTTGTGTTTTCGCTGGTTGTTCTTGCAGTTCTTCTGATACAGCTGTTGGGTGTAGCAGCAGCAGCGGGAACAGCTAATTGCAGCACCCACTGTGGCAACATCAGATTCTCCTATCCATTTGGCGTAGAGCCTGGCTGCTACCACGATGGCTTCAACCTCACCTGTGATCGCTCGCATCAATCGCCCAAGCTGTTCCTTGGTGATGGCACCATTGAGGTGCTTGAGATCTCAATTCCTAATGGCACGGTACGCATCAACAGCAGCAGCATCGTTCCAATATCAAGTGCTAGTGGATTTGGGAATGTTGTTAACAAGACAGGGAAATACCACACATGGGGTGGCCTCAGAAAGGGTGGTCCGTTCTTCATCTCGCCATACAAGAACAAGTTCTTGGTTCTATCATGTAGCAATGTTCAGGTTCTTCTTCTTGGAGGGGACAATACTACTGTCAATGCCTGCGCTACTTACTGCCCACCAGCCCCCAAGAAAGGCCAGCCTTTTCAGTTCCCCATGCGCAATGAGTGTTCTGGTATTGGCTGCTGCAGTGCGGCCATTCCCAAAGGTTACACATCCTATAGCATCCAAATCCAACCTGCCAGTGAAATCACAGAGTTTGATGCAGAATCCTCTGTGTACATAGCTGAGGAGGGTTCCTATAATGCCACACGCCTTATCTTTGAAACTGCCAATGCACTCCCAGCTTTGCTGGACTGGGCTATTAGCAATTCAACGTGTTTTATGAAGCCATTGGCCGCATCTGCATCTGCATGCCGCAGCAGTAACAGCTATTGTCAAAACTATACAAGCTATGTTTACAATGGCTATCAGTGCCACTGCGAATCTGGTTATCAAGGCAACCCTTACATTCCTAACGGATGCCAAGGTAAGCAAGTTAATTCAACAATTCAACATGCCTTTTATTTTCTATTTTCTTAAGGCATACCTGGTTAAAATGGAAACCAGAATCAGTTTAACTGCTCAGTGCCTCCATAAGTTACATCTATATGTGGCTATTTTCCAAGTCTAACTACAGCATGCTTCTTTGTTATCTGGTCAGACATTGACGAATGTGCGCACTGGGAACTCCACTCATGCTATGGTACCTGCATAAATATGCCCGGAACATTTCATTGCCGATGCCCTGATGGAACTTATGGTAATCCCTTGATGGATGGGGGATGCATCAAGATCAAGAATTCTTCTCAAGGTGACAATAATCACTCACTAATTGCCTTATACTCAATGCATCAATTCTATATGTAGATTTTCTTTTAGTAGTGATGGACTGATGATAATGCCATCTATGTAACTGATAGTTGGTAGTTATCTAGTAACTGATATTTTTTTGAAAGGAATATCCAATAAATGATATTAATTCTCTGCCAATTAAAGTTGTCTATGCCAGCTTCATGATCTGAATACGAATATTAGCACATGCCATTCCAGTTGGTCCTTTTGTTTCTCTGAAGGAACTGTTTTATTCATTTCACATAAGCCTTTCGGTTATTTGTCTATAGCGTTCTTCTTTTACACGCCGCAGCACCCACCGGCCACCACTATTTTTTTATTAAATAAAATTCCTCAAAATAATAGTCTTTGTACTTAGAAACAGACTGTTCTGCATTTCTTCATGACCATATCTAAATTGCTAGCGACTTGTTTGTGATCATCTGTTTGGGAAGCTACACAATTAAATGAGCCTGACTGGTTTTAAACAGCAAAAAGGCATAAGTTTGCACTTTGAACAAATAGTATGACACTGTGGTGATTTATTGAATGAACTAACTTAATACTTTGTGATTTGTTCTGTTCACATTGCAACTAATTTTACTGTGTTAGGTTCATACCTCGAAAAACATGATGTATCGCATCAATAGATCAACTAAAGTAGACCGTGATTCATCATGTGCACATTGCAACTAATTTTGTTGTGTTAAGGTTTCAACCACTATTTATTATGCTTCTTTCTTACTATCTTGGGTAGGATCTTTACTGGAATTGAGTTGTATTATTGTGTTTCTTTAACTCATATGATCCTATGGTACATATCATAATATTGACAACTTCTAGTGCACAGACTCTCTGCCCTTCAGAGAAGTCTCTTACAAGATATCTCATACTTTTTTTCCTCCCTAATTTTCAGGTTTAAGCATTGGCCTTATAGTCAGCGGTGGCACAGTTCTTTTGCTTCTGGCTCTTTGTGCTCCCCTTGTAACACGCAAGATCAAGCTACGGAAGATGAAGAAAGCAAAAGAAAAGTTTTTCAAGCAAAATCATGGGTTGCTATTGCAGCAGTTAATATCACAGAAGGTCGATATTGGGGAAAGAATGATCATTCCCTTAGCAGATCTAGAGAAGGCCACAGGTAATTTTGATACAAGTCGTGAGGTTGGTGGTGGAGGGCATGGTGTTGTGTACAAAGGAATACTAGACCTACATGTTGTGGCCATCAAGAAATCAAAGATAGTAGTACAGCGAGAAATTGACCAATTCATAAATGAGGTTGCAATTCTTTCCCAAATCAACCATAGAAATGTTGTGAAGCTCCTAGGATGCTGCCTTGAGACAGAAGTTCCATTGTTGGTTTATGAGTTCATTTCAAATGGAACACTTTATGATCATCTTCATGTTGAAGGGCCAACATCACTTCCATGGTATGATCGACTAAGGATTGCACTTGAAGTTGCTAGAGCTGTTGCCTATTTGCATTCAGCTAGTTCTATGCCAATATTCCATAGAGATATTAAGTCTTCTAATATACTCCTTGATGATAGCTTGACAGCAAAGGTGTCAGACTTTGGAGCTTCAAGGTATATTCCAATCGATCAAACAGGAGTGACAACAGCTGTTCAGGGAACATTTGGTTATTTAGATCCGATGTACTATTACACTGGAAGACTGACAGACAGGAGTGATGTTTTTAGTTTTGGCGTTCTTCTTGTGGAATTGCTTACTAGAAAGAAGCCATTTGTATACACCTCTAGTAACGGAGATGCTCTTGTTTTACATTTTGTTTCGCTACTTACAGAATGCAACTTGGTTGAGATATTAGATCCTCAAGTTTTGGAAGAGGGAGATGGAGAAGTCCAAGAAGTAGCTGCACTAGCAGCAACATGTATTAAATTGACGGGAGATGACCGGCCTACAATGAGAGAAGTGGAGATGGCACTTGAAAATCTAAGTGTTAAGAAGAAGCGTGCTACACTTGGTACAACATCAAACAGATATGATTGGGACCAAATTGCAGTTCATTATATGTCAGCTGGTGAAATCACTGACGAATCAACCAGACAATACACAATGGAAGAGGAAATATGGTCATCTGGTACCTATCCTCGATGATGTTTTTCTTTGGCCTGAATTAGATTTGATGTTGTTATATCTGGCCGTTTGTAACGCATGCCAAAGTAGTGAAAGAAGCGCTCTTGCTCTATTGCTTTGGAAATGAAGAAATGTTTCTATTCTGTCACAAACAATTCCTGTAATCCTTTTGCTAGCAGGTAGTGTCTGACCCAGTTGAATTCATACTCTTTTGCAAACGAAGTCAATGCATGTAATTATGTAAACATAACAATGAAGGCAATGAGCTGTGGTGAATTTAGTCCTGCAGGAGATCAATGAGCTGAGTAAGAGCTTTGCCGGCTTCAGTTTTCAGTTTGCTCGGCGTGATTGTAATAAGTGTGCACATGAATGTGCTAGACTAGTCTCGCAGGAAAACAAAAACGGGGAGTGGCATATAAATCCCCAGCCAAACCTGCGTGGACTAATTGAGCATGATTGTAATCATTCTTTGATTGCTTAATATAAGCTCCTACTTACCCTCAAAAAAAAAAAACAATGAAGGCAAATGATTATTTTTGATGCCCTGACTAACACGTGCAGAGCTATTCCTTGTTCGCTAAGTACCTGCTACCCTCATGTCTACTCTGCTCTGGACTCTGGAGAATAAAATGTCTGTTTTCATTTCAAGATTGATGATGGACAGAGGCTTTTTATAATTTCTGGTCGTTTCATGGTTGGTAACTTTCAAATATTACACAGATGATTACACTTTTGTATGTACAGCAGCGCGAGGACAGTGTGATCGCCCACTTTCTCCTTAAACAAAACAAGAAGATTGATCTGCCACATTGTGTAAAGTTTCAGATGTTTACTTAATATACTTTGCCACCAAACAAAAGTGAATGAAACGAAATCATAGCTCCCACTACTCGATCGTTCGCAAGCAAAAGCAGCATGCGTATTATTCCTGTCGCGTGATGCACATTGCACAGTGCGCACACACCAAAAAGCAACAAATTTATCTTATCTTCCGCGCGACGCTCACGTATAATAAACTACTGTTACATGTCCGACAATGACGACAAATTATTTAACTGCAGACTCCGCGTAGTGTGGAGAATGATTGTCGAAAAATCATGATCAATATCACTCGCCCAACTCCCCTCGCAGCTTCCTTGCTAGGTAGGTACAGTAGAGACTGATCAGGTGATCATAGCACGCGTAAAATTTGTGCATATATATAGTTGCCAATTAGCCCGGGGACTACAGTGAATCAATCCATCATAACCGGGTTCTGCCTTAATTTTCTTCATGTGTTCTTCAATTGTTGAACTTGAACTCGAGCTCTCTCCTTACTGATATGGAGTATGTGCTCTTGTTGTTTGTTAGATATGGACGAATGCAATTCTCCAGGCAACTGTTATGGCCAATGCAACAACACGGAAGGAAGCTTTATTTGCAAGTGCCCTCCTGGCTTGAAGGGCAATGCTTCTATTCCAAATGGATGCCAAGGTAAAAATAGATGGGAATAGTGCATTCAGATTAATATATTTATCTCTTACTAATGTACAGGGGTAGAGAGGAGAGAGACTTTTCGTGTGGCTCAATCACGTGTAGTATAAAATTTTTCAACAATTTATCAATGAAAAATGATATTCCATTGCAAATTTGTGTCATATGAGGGGTCAAGCCCAAGCATCCACACATGACTCTTGCCCTTGACTACTGCATGTAGTTTATAGTTTTCTATCTCGAACATACCATCAATTATAAACACTGAACTCCGATACGGTCTTCTGCAATTGATTTACAACATTTCTATTACGTTTAAAATTATTAGATTTGATGGCATCTGAGCATTTTAAAATCCGACACGGTGATGGCATTAGTTAGAACCAGAGGTTTGTTAGATGGCATTCCTTAGAATTTGACTCCGTCAATGGCATTTCTTAGAATAGGGTGCTTGTCGATGTTCTCAAATGTTTTTGATCGTTGTCCAAAATGACAAACATAAGAATTTGTATGTTTTCTCTTTACATGACATATCGGCATTATTAAAGGCATCAAACTATTGAAAACATTCAAAAAAGGAGCAGCAATTAGCATTATTGGTAAACAAAAATGGAGAGAACAACCAGCTCACAACAACATATAGTTTTTCATGACTTGCCGTCTAACCTGTTTCTAATATCCAATTAAGATGTGTAAATCAACTCCCTTTTAATATCCTTTTGAGCATAAGGCCATATGCATCGATATATGGATAAAAAAGTGCTCATGTTGTTCTTTTATTGTATTTGTATAGACATTGATGAGTGCAAGGATCCATATACTTACCCATGCTATGGAAATTGCATAAATATGTGGGGAACCTTTCATTGCCATTGCCATACTGGAAGCCAAGGAGATCCCACCATAAAAGGTGGCTGCATTAAGATCCATCATTCCATCTCAGGTGACTATTTATAGATTGTACATACTAGTAAACATATATTGTTGCATCAAATTCTTCAACTTTATTGTTTATAAATTTTCAGGTCTAAGAATTGGACTGATAGTCAGTGGTGGCATAAGTGTTTTTATCTTGGCACTTCTTGCGCCCTTCATAACACGCAAAATAAAACAACATAAGGTGAATAGGATGAAGGATATATTTTTCAAGCAAAATCATGGGTTGCTACTTCAACAACTGATGTCTCAAAATCGAGATATTGGAGAAAGGATGATCATGACCTTACAAGAGCTGGAGAAGGCCACAGACAATCGAGATATTGGGAAGGTTGGCGATGGAGGACATGATATTGTGTACAAAGGAATTTTAGACCTGCAAGTTGTTGCCATTAAGAAATCAAGGATTGTGGTACAAAGAGAAATTGATGATTTCATAAATGAAGTTGCAATTCTTTCTCAAGTCAATCATAGAAATGTGGTGAAGCTTTTAGGATGTTGCCTCGAGACAGAAGTTCCATTATTGGTATATGAGTTCATTTCAAATGGATCTCTTGATCATCATCTTCATATTGATGGACCGGTGTCACTACCATGTGATGACAGAATAAGGATTGCTCTTGAAATTGCGAGAGCCTTGGCCTATTTACATTCCTCTACTACAATACCAATATTCCATAGGGATATTAAGGCATCAAACATACTTCTCGATGATAATTTGACAGCAAAGATATCTGACTTTGGAGCTTCACGATATATTCCTATTGATCAAACCGAATTGAGTATGGTCGTGCAAGGAACAATTGGTTACTTAGATCCTATGTACTACTATACAGGCCACCTGATAGATAAAAGTGATGTTTTCAGTTTTGGTGTTCTTCTTATAGAATTGCTTACTCGAAAAAAGCCCACATATAGGACCAGTGATGGTGTTAGTCTTGTTTTACATTTTGCATCACTTCTCGGAGAAGGTAGGTTGGTTGAAATAATAGATCCCCAAATAATGGAAGAGGGAGATGGGGAGGTTCAAGAAGTAGCAACACTAGCCGCATTATGTACTAAGTTGAATGGACAAGAACGGCCAACAATGAGAGATGTGGAAAGGGCACGTGAAAACCTGTGGGTTAAGCAAAAACTTCATTCACATAATACAAAAGCAAGTAGACATAATGCATCTCAAATTACAAGGAAATACATATCAACAAGAGTGGACACAATGGAATGGAGTAGACAATATAGCATGGAAACTGAGATGATGTTGTCGGGGCAGTATCCTAGATGATGTTGCATTTTAACTGGAGGGAGAGAGCTGAACGGTGAGGCCAAGGCATTGTCGACAAGGGCCATTGGCAATGGTGACCGAGTATATATCTCGGTGGGCCTTATGTGCAAAGATGTAACCGAAGAATATAGTGTGCCTTGTCAACGTTCACCTCAACTTAATGAAATTATTGCACAAGTTTGCAGGCAGTACTATTGATTATCGGTTAATTTACAACCTACTCTGCAGTACAAATTGTATCTAGGTTGATGTTCAGCCAAGAAGGCATAGTGTTTTCTTGTATTTCATTCAAATTAATGGTTGTACCAAAGTACTTGGTTAGCCATCTAGGCAAAGCAAGGAGAGAAACCTAAGAACCTTGTGGACAACAATGTCATTGAGGAAGAACTTGTTGATGAATCGACCTTGGTGATGTGTATGGGGCCATATGCACCTTGGAGACATATCCACCTAATTCTAGGTGTAAAATTCAGCATATTTTCTAGAAAATATATCAGCAGAAATATAAAATATCCGCCTACAAGCTATACTAGTTTGATTAATAGTAATATTTGCCAATCTAAGCCACTGCTGATGTTTGATAGGAATGGTTGTCAGCCTGCATGACTTAAAGGTGCAGTGATACTAGCAACTGCGGTAGTGGCAGAGCCAGGAGCCCGGCGAGAAAGTAACATATAATTGTTGGTTCTAATGGAGGTTGTCAGATCGACACAAAGACTAGCAAATACTCACACCATCACGCGTGTAAGAAATATTACAATAAGAAGACAAATGTGACATACTTCTCTATAACCCGTCATCTTTGTTTTTTTTAACGTAACTAGCCAATTTAGTCGTGCGTTGCACAACTCTGGATGCCCATATAGGCCATAGTATTTTAAAAATTTGCAAATTCAGAAGACATGAAAATAATCATCACTATAGATCCTTATGTTTCCAACTAAAGATTCAAAAACTATGTTCAAGATCAAACTTTTCTTGCTTTTGCTTTTGAAATTGAACTTAAATTTTTGGGGCTATTGCATAACTGATTTTACTTTAAGAGCTAACTGCACATTTGACTCTCTTTTTTTTACTTTGTAGTTTTGACCTTTTTAAAAAATTGAAGGAGCCGTTTGATCTTGCTGTGACCTCTCCGTGAGGTGTACTAATAAAAAAATAAAAAAATAAATTAGAATAGATGAAAAGACGGAAATGCCCCTAACCTTATCCTCTTCTTCCCTTCTTCCTCTTGCAACCGGTCACTCATCAGGCGTGCAAGTAGAGATGGGAGGCGGCGGCGGCGGTATGGCGGGCAGGACGAGCGGTAGAGGAGACAAGGGGCGGCAACCCTAGCGCAAGACGCATGCGGCGGGGCGGCGCCCCCCCCCCCTCCCCCGCATGCGGCGTGGTGGGGCGGCCGGCGGCAAACCATCGTGCGGCACAGTGGAGCGAGGCGGCGAACCAACGCGCGACGGGGCTAAGCGGCGAGCCAGCGTGCGACACGCGGGGCGGCGAGCCAGCGCCGGCGGGGCTAGGATGCAACCCCCAGCGTGCAGCAGCCGACGGCGCTTCAATCATTTGAGTGGTGACGAATTGGAGCGAAGGTTACGGTGGCGGTGCAGGAGGAAGTGCACGCAGCGGGACAACGTCGCCTATCGACCACATGAACGTTGCCGCCATCAGCTCCATCCATAGGATTTTGGAAGGGTAGGATGAACAATTCCTTCTCATGATCCTGATTATGGATAAAAAACTGTGTTAACTACATATAATACGATAATAATTGGCAGCTAAATAAAAATTCTTCACGAGGAGTCACGAAGGATTTGTTAATTATTTGATTTGAATTCTGTTACCATATATGTCGGATTATTTTCCTACTCTATGTCTTTCTCTATTATAAGTCTTCTATTATTTTTTCTATATATATTCTTATAAACTGCATGGGAAAGGTTGACACCCCCACTTATAATTCCCTTGCGTCCGTACCAAATTTCTCTGTAGTGATATTGCCGGTCGGTGCCTGTGGTTTTTTTTCTCGTAATGGTTTTCCACATAAAAATTTGGTTCTCCGTTGTGCGTCTACTCGTAACAGGATTCACATCTCTAATTTTCATAACAGGATTCATCGTGCCCCGAGGGCCGTTTGGATGGATGCCAAACAATGACACACTCCAAGTTAGCCAAATTTGACTTTTTGAGATAAGTGTTTGGTTAAAGGCCAAGTTTTGTCATGCTACACATTTCTACCCTTTTTGTCCATGTATCATAGACACATTTGTAGCCAAAGTTTGCCACAAGTGTGGCAAACTTTTTTGGTGCCACAAAAACTATGTCATGCCACACTTATGGCATAAAAGTTTGGGAAAGTGAGTAAGCCATCCAAACAACCCAAATCCATATGATGTAAAGAATCTAAAGAAAGTTTACCGATTGAGAGATCTCACGGCCCGCATTGCGTGGAGCGAAAATCTAACGTCCTAATATTATATTATTTGATGACGTGGCTTTTTAGTTTGCGAGATAGATTGTTTTTTTCATTACTTAAATACAAGTCGTATATATAGTGCATACACGATTACATGATGCAATACACAAACCATAATTTTGTCGATTCCGAGCCTGTTTGGTTGGTGCCCTCATCACCTTGCCTGAGATTTTTGTGTGCCTGAGTGGCAGCTAAGAAGACAACGAATGATGCCTGATCAGGCAGCCTGAGCCTCTCTCTCTGTTTGGTTGGTCATTGCTGCCTGAGCGAACAAAAAGCAATTAGAAATTTTATCATCATATTACTAATCAGGTATTAATGGGATGAGACAAATCTGGGCATCAACTGCATACTCTAACACTAAGTAATATCCATCTGACACCCAAATTCCAAATTCCCACACACATACACATCGACCATCGTAGCTAATGAAGGATAATTAGAAACAATTCAATCGTATATGTATACCCGATGAAGACAAAATAATTTCTTAAAACTGCAAGAGAAAAAAGGGTAGAAGACTGCAAGAAATAGTCAGAGATTCCAAATCGATTCATCTAGCAATAACCTTCACACGATTTCTTTGCAATCTGAGCCCAGATGTGCGGTCCGCATGCAGCAAGCTAGCAACTTGAAAATAAACCTACGTATTCAACCATGGGAGGCGGCTTGTTTGCCGCCGGCGGCGGCAATGTTTCTTCCCGTAGACGGCTGGATCTAGCGAGAGGGCTGCAGCTTGCGAGACTACAAAGACGACGGGATCTATAGCTAGCCTCGTCGACGTCGCTCCGCGCTACGCTGGGCTCCGACAAGACAGCAGCGATGGCAGAGTCTCCAACTGACAGCATCGGCGGTGGCGCCTAGCTTCGTTTAGCCAATGAGTGCACAGTAGCCACCGACGAACATAATTTACGCTGATAAACAACTACCGCTGTAAGCGCCCGGAGCTCAGCCGACCAATTTGGGTCGCCTGAGTCAGGCTAATCGTGTGATGGTATGTTTTAGGCGAGGCGACCGGAAAGCAATCTCAGGCTTGCAACCAAACAGAGCCACGCTGGATCCAGACCGGTCTCAGGCCAGACATGTTGTACTCAGGGTAGCAACCAAACAGACTATAATCCCGTGCACCGGTGTTTCTCCCTCTAAATCACAACTCGATCGACGCAAGCCAATTTTGCTCGTGTCTGTGATAAATGGTCTATATACAGAGTTAAATAGATTTGTCTGTACATTTTTTTATCCACACTGAAATTTTTACATCTGCCACTGAATTGTGTTGTGGGTAACCTCACTCTTCCGCTTGTTTTAACAGTACTAATGTTGGTTGGCTTCATCAATCTCTCCAAAACAGAGCGAACACTTACGTACAGTATATACTTTGGCTACTCTTTTTTTTAAAAGAAAAAGGGACAAAGGCTTTATCTCGTATATACAAATAGAGCAGGAAAAAAATAGATACAGGAGTACAGTCCAAGAAAGACATGTAATCATGAAAAGAAAAAAGACACCCCGCCACAAAAGATTTCACAAAACTGTGGAAAACAAGGACTGAACCTAAACATCTCCCTTTCGGCTGGCTGATCCTACACAAGAAAACACTCACAACACAGAACTTGCTAATCAAACACTGGCTTTGTGACTGGATTTGCTCCTTTTGACTTTTGAAGACACCACTTATCTTTTCAAGGAATGTGTTTTCTTCCAAACAGTATGGAACAAGATATGCCAATGGCAACAGATTGATCATCCGCTACCAAATGATCAAGACCTGACAATCTGGTGGCACACTCTAAGCTCTGCAAACTCTTCAGACCAAAGATAAAAAAAATATCAGCAATTGTTGCCATATGGTGGAACGTTTGGCTCGAGAGAAATGAAAGGGTTTTTCAAAACAGGGAGAAAGCGACGCTGCAGGTTTCTTTCAAGATCAAGGAGGACATAGACCTTAGAGATTAGGCGTTTAAACCACCCTAAAAACCATGTAATTTTTGGCTTCTTCCAGCAGTTCAGGGTACTCCCCCGCCCCTCTATCTCAAAAACCTGCTCTGTAAAATTTTGCCATGTTATATGGCCCCTCTCTCTAATATAGTCCAGCAAGACTCATGGCGTCGTTTACCTTTAAAAAAAAAGAACAGTCTAGGTCAATACTCATGCACGATGGTCACTGAAACTTTTACTCATGCACGCGATACAAAGTTGTATGACATCCATCCATGCATGCACCATCAGGGTTCCAGAAGTCTAGCGTATAGCGTTAACCTCTTAGATTTTTTCTTTAGGGAATCAACCTCTAAATTTCGAAGAGAAATTGATGCCAATTGCAAGACAACGAAAGCCCAATCTCAGAACAGTCTAGGCCAATACCCATGCACGATGGTCACTGAAACTTTTACTCATGCACGGCAGATGTCGCTGAAACTTTTACTCATGCACGGCGGCACTTATTAAGAGTGCTCGAGTCTTGAAACAGTCAAACACGCCTGTAGACTTGTAGAGTTGTAGTCGAGTTGGCGACACGGAATTCACTATCGTGCTCAGTTGACATGCTCCGTCATTCTTGCTAAACGCCTAAACCTAAGTTTCCTTTTAAAAGAAACTAGTACAATTGCTGAATGTCTAATTAAATATGTGGTTCCACAAAAAAAATATATGTCAAATATTGCATAGATAATCCCAAAGTCAAAACCAATATTGTCTGCCTGACGTATTAACAATATACACCATAGTCTTCTATTTAATTATATATAAGCACACTATAAATTAAACCTGTGGAAGCAGGCATATGCATACTACAACATCAACATCACCACATTAAAGCTTTCATTCCAATTAGTTTTTCTTTGATCTCAACTATAATGTAATTATTTATATCTTGTCTTTTCTATGAAAGAACAAAGCATGCATGGTTGCTCTAACGTTTTGGAAAGGGAATTTTTTTTTCTATCATGGATTCGTTTTTCAAAATCTTATATAGGGAGCGATACATATGATAGAGACTTCGAAGTACAAGACAAGACAAGGTAGATCAGAAGATTTATCTCTAAACACTGTCTCTGTCTCTACTCTAATTGGGCAAATCTATATCTCGCACACATCCAAGAGAAAAGTAAGCGCGTAATGCATCGGTCTGATGCTGATATTTCGATTCTGATGCTGATATCGAGCTATACTATTCCATTGTATCCTTTTTTTTTTTTGAATTTTCATTGAAGAGAACTGAAAATATGAAAATACAAGAATCCTTTCTTAGGAGTTACAGATGTGTTCCACTTATCCTATCACCTAGTCGTTATCTTTTTTTTTCTTTTGAGGTCAGTCGTTATCTTTAATTACGAAGGCACAAGTGCATTGCAATTTCTCCCATGCATGTGCTCAACCGGGAGGGACCGGGACGAGTCGACCAGATAAACACTATATAATGACAGACAGGTGATTCATCATCATCATCGATCCGCACCAATCGGATTATTAATGAAACAAGTAAGCAGCAGGACGTACGATGCAATTGCATACCATGTCATCCACGGCGCCATCAGCTGTAGCAATTCTACTGCTGCTAGCCGCGGCGGCGGCGGCGAATAGCTGCACCACCCAGTGCGGCGACATCGGCATCGAGGACGGCTGCTACCACGCCGCCGGCTTCAACCTCACCTGCATCCACTCCTACAGCCCGCCCAGGCTGTTCCTCGGCGACGGCACGGTGCAGGTGCTCGACATCTCCATCCCCAACAGCACGGTGCGCATCAACAGCGGCGTCATCGAAGTCAATGAGTCGCAGTCGTCGAGCCACCATGGGCACAACAAGTTTAGGCCGATCAATGTGACGTGGGGCGACAGCCTCCCACAAGGCGGGCCCTACTTCCTGTCGGGGTCGAAGAGCAACCTCGTATTAGTAGGCTGCAACGCGCAGGTGGACGTTCGTGAGACGGGAGTGAACCACGCGTTGATCGCCTCCTGCAGTACCATCTGCCCAGTGATCTCGTCGTCCGATGGCGCTACTACACTAATGCCTGGCAGATATGGCGGTGCTTGCTCGGGCATTGGTTGTTGTGAAACCAACCTCCTTTTAGGCAGCTCATCCTATGACATACAGATTCACATGCTGGACAGCGGACAAGAACGCTACTATACATCTCTCAAAGTCCACATGGTCGACCAGGGAGTCAACTATAGCCAGATACTACTATATGACGACGGAATTTCTCTAGCTCTCCCGGCCTTGCTGGACTGGGTAATCAGTAATTCGACATGTCCCGAAGACATGCCTACCCCTGAGTGTCGCAGTGCCCATAGCTCTTGCCGAGACACAATGTTTGGTGGTCCTGCCCACATGGGGTATCTTTGCGAGTGTTCTCATGGGTACCAAGGCAATCCGTACATCACCCATGGATGTTACGGTAGGTAATAATACTTTCACCCATACAATGTACGTGCGTGGACAATTTTTCACTCCTTTACTTATTGCCTGAATTATTTAATCTCCCATTTCCTTGTTGTTTTAATTTTCTTCGAAGTATGATTTTTCACTAGTTTCATCCTCTCTTTGATTCTCAGTTCTTAATAACCAATTTGCATGTTTAGATATCGATGAGTGCCAATATCCCGATATGTATCCTTGTTACGGTGAATGCAGGATACACATGCCAGTGCCATCACGGCTAGGGATGGCAACAGGGCTGCACCCGTCGGGTATCACCCTCCCGTCCCCGCCCCCGCAATCAATAAAATTTCCCGTCACTATCCCCATCCCCGTACACGGGGGAGGATTTCTCCCCGTCGCCGTCCCCATGCGGGTGCGGGGCACCCGCCGGGTGACCACACCCGACAGTCAAAGAGATGAAATCCAAGTTGAGAGCAAAAATAATCGCGATTCCAATCAAGATTAATAGTTAATCGATGAACATTTGAATCCACAGGACAACAAATCATACTCCACCAGCAGCAACATACAGCGACTGCCGACGGCGGCACGGTGAGGAAGCCTAGCTTGGAAATGGCGGCGTGGACTTCCCTTCCGCCGTGGATTTCTGCCGGCGTGGACTTCCGCCATGGATTTCCGGCGTGGATTCAACGGCTCGCTGTTGTGGTGTCGATGCAGTGGCGGAGGCCGAGCGCGTGGCGCGGCGAGGAGGCTGAGCTCACGCGACCCCGATGTGGACGCACGGCCTTGGGCTTGGAAGTCAACTGGCGGCGGCGTGGGCGAACTCTCGATCTGGATGAGAGGAACGAGTGTGATTGAGTCCTAGGTTTTTCTTTGTGTATATGTGTATGCACCTACGAGATGGGCCTTGAACCTTTGGGCTTTAATTTCATACATGGGCTGCAGGGGACAAAGGAGCGGTAATATTCTCGGGGCCCCATGGGTATGTGGTTGAGAACGCCCCCGAATCCGGCCCACCCGACAGGTGGCCTTTTTTTTTTGCCGTTTAGAGCCCCATGGGGGTTGATATTGACCCGTTAACAGACACTAATGGATGTTTTCCCCGCCGGGTATCGGGTTTCGGGGCCCCATTGCCATCTCTATTCACAGCTTCGAGGGCAACGCTGCTCTACCAAATGGATGCCAAGGTATGCACTAAAATATAGCAGCTTTAAAAGTACCACTGTAACAAATAATGACGAGAGCTTAGATGATACATATATACTACCTCCGTCCCACGGATTGGACCTAAGACCGGATTGGACATTTTGTATTAAGAATCTAGATAATCTAGTCTGCCAGAGGAAGTAGTTCTTATATGTATATATAATTCCCCACTCGTGAGAGTGTGTCAGGTTTGGGCATGCCCAAAGTTTGAATTTTCAAAACTTCAAATATGTGTATGCATTTCTTAATGATATTTCAGTTGGACGTATGAAATATGTTAGCTTGTCAAAAAGGTATTTTTTTAAAATAGAGTAGTACTGTTCGGTTCTATATAAATATATTGTTACAAATATAAGTGGCCAATGTCGTATTTTGAAGGTTATCAATGTCTAAAATAACATTTCGGCGATAAAGGGAGTTGTCAGATAGTATCATTATAACTACCTAGCTATCCCTAGAATTCTCTACTTTCGTTTCCAAAATAAGTGGACTCCTTGAGTTTAACATCCTAATTCCTAGAATAAATAAATTATATTTGTATACCTGTCATCGGTCCGTAAATCTAGTAATTTTACCCCTTTAAAATTTACAAGTATTGGGTAGACTTTGATCATTTTGTCTCTCCACAAGTTGTATTGGGATTCTATGGATTGAATGATTTTCTTTCGGGGTATAGTATTGCTTTCAGACCAACTTCCTTGCATGTGGTGTTTAAATTTCACTTGATTATCCTTTTATGTAGACATTGATGAGTGTACGGACCCAGAAGCGCACTCCTGCTATGCGATCTGCATAAATATGCCTGGGTCATTTCATTGTCGGTGCCAAAATGGAGCCTATGGTGATCCCTTTAAAAGAGGGGGATGCATTGTGGCCAAGCATTCTTTGACAGGTGACATTCCACTAAATATCATCCTGTATACTGATTGGACTGTTTTATGTACAGTTTGACCATCATTTCAACATTAATTAGTTAAGTATTGGTCCATCTAATTTATCAAGATAATTCATGACATTTTACTTTTCATGTATTTTCCTTGTTCAGGATTAAGCATAGCTCTAATAGTTTGTGGTGGATCAATTGTTCTCCTACTGGTACTTGCTAGTCCCTTCATCACACGTGTGATGAAGCAACGGAGGGAGAAGAAACTAAAAGAGAAAATTTTCAAGCAAAATCATGGGTTGCTATTGAAGCAATTAATATCAAAAAACACGGACTTGTTAGAATAAACCACGTCAAGGTGTGTGCCTGGCGTGCGTCGTGTGTCTGTGCCGCGCGTGTGTGCGTGCGTTCAGGCTAAGTTAGTTAGTTAGCTAGCGCATGTGTGTGTACTCAGTAGTGTAGCAGCTGCATGAGTCAGTTAGCTAGTTAGCTAGCGTGTGTGTGTTCTGTGCGATGGCGTGCGCGTGTGTGAGCTCGCGTTGGCTGCGTCATGCAGGTTGTTGCGAAGGAACAGGAGTGGGCGAGATAGCCGCTGGTGGTGCAGAAACGGAGCAGCGCATGTAAGGCTCTGGATCAGATGGAGACCGGTCCTCACGGGAGTGCGTGGCTCAGAGCGTGGAGACGGCCGGATAACCAGGAAAATGCGGACGTGTGGACGTGCGCGTGAAGATCGACGGAGTGCATGACGTGGGTGCTGCGTCACCGAGAGGCTATAAGAGGCCATGTAATCCCTTCGTGTAAGCTTGAGTCGAGTCCTTTTGAGCAATAAAGTGCCAACATATAGGCCGTGTGGCGGCCGGGGCATTCATCTTCGTTCTAGTGTCTGTGCACTGTTCATCATCTTCAACCTCCGTCCGTGCGTGAGATTGAGAGATCCTAGGGCTAGGTTCCAACAGGACTTTGGTGAGAGAATGATAGTCACCTTAGAGGAGCTCCAAAAGGCCACGAGCAATTTTGATAAAGCTCGACAAGTTGGTGATGGCGGGCATGGCATTGTGTTTAAAGGCATACTAGACCTCCATGTCGTGGCCATCAAACGATCAAAGATAGTAGTGCAGAGAGAAATCAATGAATTTATAAATGAAGTTGCAGTCCTTTCTCAAGTCAACCATAGAAACGTGGTGAAGCTACTAGGATGTTGCCTTGAGACAGAGGTTCCATTGTTGGTTTACGAATTCATTTTAAATGGGACCCTTTATCATCATCTTCATGTTGAAGGTCCAGTGTCGCTATCATGGGACGATCGATTAAGGATCTCACTTGAGGTTGCTAGAGCTTTGTCGTATCTACATTCATCTTCTTCAATGCCAATTTATCATAGAGATATTAAGTCCTCGAACATACTTCTTGATGATAGTTTAACAGCAAAGGTATCGGATTTTGGGGCTTCAAAGTACACTCCAATAGATCAATATGAAATAACTACAGCCGTCCAAGGAACACTTGGCTACTTAGACCCCATGTACTATTACACAGGTCGACTAACTGACAAGAGCGATGTTTTCAGTTTTGGAGTTCTTCTTATGGAGTTGCTTACTCGAAAAAAACCCATCTCGGATACATTTGATAGTGGTGAAAGTCTTGTTTCACAGTTTGTGTCACTACTATCAAAAGGCAACCTTGTTGAAATAATAGATTATCAAGTTAGGGAGGAGGAAGGTGGAGAAGTCCTAGAAGTAGCCACACTCGCGGAAATGTGTACTAAGTTGAAAGGTGAAGAACGGCCTTCGATGAGAGAAGTGGAGATGGCATTGGAAAACATACTTTCTAAGAGGAGTCCCTTCCACAATAATACTACACCGAGCAGACCCAATGAAAATCAAGTCTCCACTCTTTACATGTCAATTGGAGTTACCAAAGAAGCAAGTAGACAATATGCCATGGAAGATGAGATCTTGTTGTCATCACGATACCCTCGATGAGTATTCTCTAGCTTGTAGCACTGGACGAGCACACTTGCTAAGTTGCAGGCAAACAACTTATGCGCATACATTGCTTCCATATTTTTGTTAGGATACGCTGATTTTGTTGTTTAGGAGCATGTTTGTTTAGATCTCCAATATTGCATCGGATTCCTGTTTTGCATGCATGTAGTTTGTTTTCCGTTTCTTAAGGTGCGAGCCCACGATTTGTGTGAGAGCCGTGCGAATAGTTCAGGTTGTTAACCTCGGATTCTCTCGTCGCTCTACGGTCCGACGTCATGGGATGGCGCGTCTATCGTGGATCATGGAGCGAGTGGAATGCCGAGGGTTGCTGTCAATAAAAGGAGAAAACCAGAAAATGCTGTGGCAGAATGAGCAGCGCCAAAATTCGTGTGTGTTCTTCATTCTGAGTTTTGTTGTTCTGAACTTTGCCAGGTAGTGAACAGTGTGCTCGTAAGGTGTTCGATCGTCTTGACTCATGAGTGTTTCCAGGTGATTGTGTCATGTGTGTTAGGCTAGACACCAACAAGTGGTATCATAGCTCTGTTGCTCTACGATCCATTGCCATGTTAGGCTCCGGCGATGCATCTCAAACCCACCATGCCATCGACGACTCTCGTGCTCACCTCCGCACCGCTGAGGCCGTTACCGCGACGGCACCGACTGTGTCATTCAACACACGGTGCGGGAGGTTGGAGGCACGGTGTCGTACCTAACCCCCACCCGCTCCAACTATAATGTCTGGTCCCTGCTCATGAAGGTGATGCTCCAGGCCCGAGGGCTATGGGCTGCCGTCAAGGAGGGGACTGATGATGATCAGGAAGACCGGATGGTGATGGAGGCCATCCTTCATGCCATCCCTGCTGAGATGATCTCAGCACTAGCGATGAAGGATAGCACTCGCAATGCGTGGGATAGCCTCAAGGAAATCCACGTCGGGACTGACTGTGTGCGGAAGGCGAAGGCACAGCAACTCCAACGTGAGTACAAGAAGATCACATACAAGGATGGAGAGATGGTGGAGAACATCGCCATGCGCCTGCGAGCCCTGGTGAACCAGATAGCGACGGTTGGTGAGGTGATCGATGACACGTCTGTCGTCGAGATGTATTTGTGTGTTGCCCCACCAACGTACTCACAACTTGCATTGTTCAATGAAACTTTGCTCGTTCTGTCCACGCTATCCCTCGAAGTTATCACCGGCCGCATGCGAGCTATCGACGAGCACGGGCCGGTCACAAATGGCATGGGGCAACTCATGCTCACTGAGGCAGAGTGGTGTTATCTATTCTTCTATCCCTCAGCTTACACCCACGCCCGCCACCTGTGCCAGCGCCACCGCCCCTCGCCCGCGCCTACAGTCCCCGCCAGCCCTCAGCGGTCACCGGCGTTGTCATTGTCCCGCGCTCCTTGCCCTCGCCTGCAGTCAGCGACAGCCACTGGGTGGCAGTGTTGTGGCTGATCCCCCCGATGGCACAACGACACTTGTGATGCCATTGCAACTCCCTCCACTCCAACACCATCTGCACCCGGTGATGCCCATTAGGACAGATCCGCCGTCGCCAAGGTGTGGCCATGACTCCCTCTCTCTCTCCTGTTTCGTGGTGTCGCGCCTAGAACAGTGGAGGATTTGCTCGGCGGCGACGCACATTGCCACATATTGGGTGGAGTATGCACAAGATCCTGGCGACTAGAGGTGGGAATTGGGCCGTGCCGGGCCAGCACGGCCCAGCCCATCGTGCTTCGTGCTCGAACAGGCCGTGCCGGCCTGGCATGGCTAGACTTTCGTGTGGGGCCTTGTCGGCCCATAGTTAGACAGTCATGGCCCAAGCACGGCCCAAAGCCACGTCGGGCCTATTCGGGCCATGCCAACCCAAGCACGGCCTATTATACTAACCTGTCGATTGGTGGAGGAGTCAAGGCCGAGCCACCGAGGGATTTCGCCGGCGCCGGGCGCCGCCGCCGCAGGCTGCTGTGGTAGTCCGCGCCTCCGCGGGACGCCTTTGCCTCCGCTCGTGCATCTCCATGCGACCATGCCTCGTGGCCTCCCCATGGGCGGCCGCCGGCCGCCGCTGCCGCATCCTGACCTGATGCGCGCGGGCCGCCGCCGCCTGCAGTGCTAGTCGGCGGGGCGACGCCGCCGCCCGTTTCTGCACGCCGCTCCGCGGGCCGTTGCCACCACCGCCCGTTTGCTCCACGCTGCTCCGCCCCACGCCCACGGGATGCCGCCGCCGCTCGTTCGGGTTCGGCCGCTGCCGCCCGTGGCTGACCCGCTGCGTCCCTCGCTCCTTGCAAGACGAAAAGGAGAGTTCGAGAAAAACGCAAAAAAAAAAAAAACATAGCAAAGTCGCCGGTGTTGCAGCTGTTGCTCACCTTTTGAGGAGAATAGGAGATGAACAGGTTACAGCCTTACAGAATACAGGTAGCCAACAATCACGAATTAATATTCTCCTCATCTCTTGTACTATACAGTGTACAACACAGTATACAAAACAGTGGGAGGGAAAATAAGAGAGGGGAAATAATGGGAGGGAAAATAGAATTTAGGTGGGAAATCTGTAAAATTGATTTAATTAATGTTAATTGTTCATCGATAGCGAGATAGCAATGCATATGACGTAAAGAACTACAGACAAAAAATTGGGGGAATATATATATATATATACACACACACCCATATACATATATATATACATACACACATATATACATATACATATATACATATACACATATACATATATATACATATACACATATACATATATATATTCATAATTTGGATATTTAGTTGTTGCCTCGTTAAAAACCTTACGCCCTAGAGTAGGGTTCCCCCGTAAGGAAAAAAAGAGTACAATAACTAATTTACATTATAACATCAATTACTAAGGATTATCATTGGTAAGACCAATTTCTGCCAATGCGTCATCCATTGCATCGAGAAGCTCTTGATTCTGTAAACATGATCTTCGTTCTTCAATAATTCTTCCAGTAACGCTGAATGCTTGTTCGGAAGAGACAAAGGAGGCCGGAACGAGTAGAATATCTCGAGCAAAGTGAGCTAACACGGGAAGAGTTCGCTCTTTCTCTTTCCACCACCCAAGCAGATCAACATCATCGCCATCAAGCGTCGGATCATGCTCGGTATGATTGGTGTTGAGGTAGTGGTTAAGCTCTGAATCCAGATTCCAGGTTGATCTGTTCTCAGAGGTTTGAGAGGCTTCGCTGGTGACTTTAACCTTCTTCCACAAATTTACTACACTTGACTTGCTCTCTTTCTTTTGAGTGCTTTGCTCAGTAACTCGGGGAGTACCACCAATCTTTGTTCGATACAGATGGAAAACCCAAAGCTCATCACTGACATGTTGAAAAGCTTCAGAATAATCAAGATTCATTGCATCACCGATTGAGTTGTAAGCATCCTTGGCAATTTCCAACTTTTTGTGAGGATCGAGTATCAAAGCAAAGCTATACAAGTGAGGAATAGAAATGAAGTGTTTGAGAAATTTTTCTTCCATGGGTTTCACAATGGAAGACAAAATTCGATCAGATCGGTTTTCCTCGAAAACAAGTGCGGATTTCCAAATCCACTCGAGCACGGAATATGATGTAGGACAGTAAATTCCTGAAAATTGAACTGTAGCATTATAAAAGGGCTTCAGAAATTTACGCACACGCATAGCCATCTCCCAGTCCTCATCGGTGAGAATCAAATACTCACCATCGGCGTCATCATCTGCATCCTTCATTTTGACATGCATCGAATTGATAAAAACAGAAATTATTTCATCATACCCTTTTAACTGATGCAGTAAGAGGTATGTTGTGTTCCACCAATGTTTGACATCAATGCCAAACATCCGCCCAGGTTTGGTTTGTTCTTTGCTTTACATAAGTCTTGGAACCTCGCCTTGACCACTGTATTACCTCCTATGATACGGACAGCTCGGCGAATTTTGTTCAACAAGTTTTCATTGACAATCATGCCTGGAAAACAAAATGGTCGCATATATTAAAACCAATAAGAAAAAAGGTCGCACATATTAAAATAAATAAATTATTAATGACATCATTACCTGGTTGAACGATGAGATTGATGATGTGACAAATGCATCTCTGATGAATAACAAAACCTCCAACATAACTTCGCTTGTAGCTATGGCTTCTCCCGTGTGTGATGTCATGAGTTTGAACCCTATAACTCTCTTATTTAACGACCGATTATTGTCAAGGTAATGAACGACGACACTGAGATAAGATGTTCTTTGGTGCTTCGATGTCCATATGTCTGATGTCACAGCAAATGAAAAAACTGGTAGTACTAAAAGTTTGCTTCAACTCACTCAACAGAGAACAATGTTTAGCTACAATATCGCTCTTGGTGGTTTTTCTTGAAACCTTTTTGTACTGTGGGCAAAAAGCTTTTTGGATCATCCTCTCAAAGTGTTTACTTTCCCCCATGTTAATTGGCAGATCCTCAGCAACGATAAATATAGCAATCTCCTCTATAGCTACTTTTGGATCATAGATCCATGTACTTACAGAACCGTCAGGGCCGAAGCTCAAGTGTGTCTGTTTTGCTCCTGTTGCCGCCTTGTTCTTGAGATGTGCCAAGTAATGCCGGTTGAGATGGCCTGTCCCTGATGAAGTTGCTGCAGACAAAATTTTGGGGCAATATTTACAATAAGCACGAGGTATCTTTATACCATTTTCAATCTCGGTGACGACATCGAAGTGGTCCCAACACTTCGCTCTTCTACCAGATGGCTGGCTGTCGACATTCGGCGTGGGCAATGCCGTGGCATTGACGTCGACCGAGAAGTCGGCCTCGTCGGCGGATGGCTCACCATCGCCATCGCCCTCCAGATTTTCCACGTCGCGATCATCCATCCCGTAGTCGTCCATACCTGGGGATAGTTGCCGGGCATCGGTCGACCTCTGAGATGGACCGATCGTAGACTCGTGTGGACGTTTTCTGTTTCTCGTCATGTTTTCTACAGTGGAGGAGGTGTTTGTGTGAGAGCTGAGAGGAACAAGAAGAAGTGTTTCAAACAATTTTTTGGGTACGGTTTATATAATGTTTGCTCTCCTTATCTCCTAGTCTCTTCATCTCTTGTTCTGTTTATTTGTTTGCAGCTGGTTGTGGACCGGCGGCGGACTGCGACGGGTCACGTGGCGACGCGGCGTCAATCGTGAAGCTGTGAATGCAGAAGACATGCGGGTGGCGGGCGACCGGCCATCTCCTCGCGACCTCTCTGACTCCCGGACTCCCGAAGAACCCAGAAGGCTGAACCAGCGCGTGAGCCGGTGAGCGCGTCTGCCGCGTCGGTGTGGGGCGTTGATGTGGTAGTGGATACTCGATAGTGGACGGGCGGCGCGTTGATGTGGTAGTGGACCGGCGGTGCGTCGATTTGCATACACTGTCCACGGCGGCAGCGACGCGTTGATGCTCTGCCTTCAATGTGAGACGCGTACGGTGCGGGAGTCCGGGTCTTCGGGAAAGCGGATGGGCACTGTCGGCCGTCTCCTCGACTCCTCCACATCCGCGATGACCTGAAGCTGAAGGGGAAATGTCCTTCTAGGCTTATTTCCTCTTTCGGGCTATTTTCGTTCTGGGCCGTTAATAGGCTTTCATGCTTTTTTCGTGTTGGGCCGGCCCAGGCACAGCCCAACGACCGTGTCGTGCCGGGCCGCCGTGCCTTGGGCCGGTCCGAGAAAGCACGGACCAACTCCCTGCTCTACTGGCGACGGCCTAAGCACAAGCTCCCGCAAATCCCCTCACCGCTCATCTTCCCGGTCCCCTCCACTGGTCCTTACTCCTTATAGCGTGACGGCCCAGCCCACGTTCACTGGAGCTCGCAGATCTGGAGCTCATCCCCTCCCCGCCAGCGTTTTTTTGGCCGCCTCCTCTGATCGGCTCTGAGGGCAATGTCGACGAGACGTTGTCACCTCTTCATGTTTGAGCTTGCCCTGGTGTTGTTCAGCAGCATGGCGGCGACTACGGCGTTCCAGTGCTCTCCATCTTCATCGGATTTGGCGAAGTTCAGAAAGTCCATTGCCGAGAGGAGGGATGCACTGTGCATCGCCGTCGCCACCGAGTCACCACCGCGCAGGCCTGCCGCCGCTCCAGCCCTCGCGTCGCCGGCGTGGTTGTCGTGCCAGCGGCCGCGCCCACCGACGCTGCCACGAGAGAGAAGAATGTCGGGATTACTTTTTTAGTTTTAGTTTTCTCTACTGACTGACAAGTGGGGCCTACAAGCTGAATGGGCGCCATGTCAGCAAAACCACCCATCCGTACTGCCTACGGACCTATTTTAAACGGGATTTGCAAATTCGAGGTCTAAGATTTCTGGTATTGGGGTTAAGGGATGATTTTCAAAATCAATAAGAAGATGAGGGAAGTAAAGTGAACTTATTCCTTTCTAAAAAATAATCGTCATCGGCGCAACCTCACGCGCGCTCGCGAAATCCTTCCGGCTGAGGGGGGGCGTGGCTGACGTGTTGACTCCAAAAGGTATCCACACCAGCATAAAACAAGAAGGGAGCTTCATTTTTAGCTCTTATACATATTTTAGATAAATTTTCAGGTTACAGAATTGGACTGCTAGTCACTGTTGGCATAAGTGTTTTTATTCTGGCACTTATAAGTTGAAAAATGAAGGATAGATTTTTCAAGCAACACCATGGGCTACTACTTCAACAACTGATGTCACAAATGTAGATATTGGACAAATGATGATCATGACCTTACAAGAGCTAGAGAAGGCCACCGACAGTTTGATGAGAAAATCTAAGAAATACCATTGATAAAAGTTTGATTCTAAAAAATACCATCAACGAATGCAAGTTCTAAGTAACATCGTACAAGTGACTTCATCCCAAAAATATCATCGTCGTTAGGGTTGCATCCATCCGCGTCGTGAAAATACAATGTTCATTATATAGGTGAACAGTGTATTTAACGGTGTGAATGGACATGGACAGAACTCTAACGGCGATGATATTTCTTAGAACAAGTAGCTTGTGCGATGTCATTTATTAGAACTAGCATTTGTCGATGGTATTTCTTAGAATCAAATGCTTGTCAATGCCATTTCTTAGATTTTCTCTTTGATAGAAGCCATGAGATTGGCAACGGAGGACATTGTAAAAATTCAAGGACTGTGGTACAGAGAGAAATAGAAGATTCCATAAATGAAGTTGTAATTATCTCTCAAGTCAATCACATAAATGTGGTGAAGCTTTTAGGATGTTGCCTTGAGACACAAGTCTCATTGGTAGTTTATAAGTTTATATCAAATGGGTGTCTTGATCATCATCTTCATGTCAATGAACAAATATCGTTATCATGGGACAACAGAGTAAGGATTGCTCTCGAAGTTTCTAGAGCATTGGCCTATCTGCATTCCGCTGCTACAATACCAATATTCCATAAGGATTGTAAGGCATCTAATATACTTCTCAATGGTAATTTAACGACAAAGGTATCTGACTTTGGAGCTTCCAAGTATATCTCAATTGATCAAACAGAACTGACTACGGCTGTTCAAGGAACAATTGGTTACCTAGACCCCATGTACTACTACATGGGACAGTTGGCAGACAAAATATTTTTAGTTTTGGTGTTCTTCTTGTAGAATTGCTTACTCCAAAAGAAGCTAGTCTACAAGACTGATGATGGTGATAGTCTTGTTTTGTATCTTGCCTCCCTATTCACAGAAGAAAAGTTGGTTGGAAATATATCCTCAAGTCATGATGGAAGAGGGAGATGAGGAAGTTCAAGAAGTAGCCTTGCTAGCAGTAATGTGTACTAAATTGAATGGTCAAGACAGGCCTACAATGGAGGAAGTGGAAATGACACTTGAGAACTTGCTAGGCAAGAAGAAAGTTGCTTCGCATAAACCTAAATCAAGTGTACATGACATATCTCAATCTAGAAGGGACACAGAGCAAGTGAGCAGGCAGTATAGCATGGAACAAGAGATGGTATTATCAGAAAGGTATCCAAGATGATGCCTTTTTCCAAAATGTTGCATTATATATACAGTCCTTTGCCAATGTATGCAAAGCATTGTTCAATTTGCTTAAGGGACTAAATTACTAAGTGCAGCTTGTGTTTTTTATTCTTGTATTACAGCAGCTGCAAAAATGCACCACAGTTTTCTTCAGGGACAAATTAGACTTTTTCCTTGTTACCAATATATGTAACAGAATTTCCAAAATCAATTATACCTTCAAAAACAACATATCAGCCCATGGACACGCTCATCAAGGTAATGAGCAAAGCAGGCTGTTCTGAATTGTTATTCAACAGTACGATAATAATTAGTAAAACTTTGGAATTTGGTGCGTGCGTCTCTTCCCATCTTCAAGTGCCAGTTCCAAATATGAATGCTTATGTCTAATAACAATTCAGCAATACTAGTGTTTTTTGTCCATATGTATCAAATATGAATTTGAATCTTTCTGTTTCTGATTGATTTTATAAAGCTTGGTATTGAATTGTTGATGGATATTAGGAACTAGAGCTGAGCATCAGTGTTACTATTGACTTGCTGTTCTAATGTACGTAGGCCCTGTTTGTTCCCACTTTAGATTACTATAATCTAGATTATTGATTCAAATTAATATAATCTAGATTGTTATAAGTTAAAGGACAATAAGTTGTGAAATGTTTGTTTCATAGATTATTAGAAGCTAGATTACTATGTTTGCAAGTCTAAAGAAGGCGGGGGTGGCATGGTGGGTAATTTTTCATCCAATAATCTTAAAAAACAACATACCTGCAGGACCTTATCAGATTACAATAATCAGGTTATAGTATGATGTCACAATAATCTACTTGTTTGTTTCTGCTTACCCCCAATAATTCAGATTACAATAATCTTAGGCGGAAACAAACAGGGCCGTAATAATACAACTCTCCTCAGTCATGGACCTCAAGGTGACAGATTGGCGAGTAGCCGTTTTAGTCGGCCACTCTGAAATGTAGGTATCGACAACTGCAGCCTGCGTATATAGGAAAGACGCAGCTTGATGGTATATTAAACACCAACCCATCTTCCACAGAACTAAAAACAAATTGAGAGGGGAGATGAAACAACCTTTGGTTGCTTCATGAATCGCCTACCAACCCAAACTCATAAACTCAGTACATAAATGTAGTAACTAAAAATCAAAATGGAGGAAGAAATGGCAGGACCTTTCTGTCCGAGAGGGTTCTCTAAGAATGGCTGTCGTTTGCACCATCCCCTTCTTCTATCCCTCTCGCAAACTGAAATTTTGCAAGAAAACTTTTAAAATCTGAAAGACAACTTCAGTTGTGTTAAAATATTAACATCTTCAGACCAAACAACGATGAAATATATGGGAAGCATGGTAATCAGATTACACATTGAAAACTTGTGTGATCTGAAAAAAAAAATTCCTTCCCTGTTTGATTGACTTGGCATCAAACATTTGCAACAACCCCAGTACTAAAGGGTATTGGATCAACCAATATGCTTCCACAGGACATACCACCAAACATCAAAGTTTAAGTATGGGCCTATGGCACATATCATTGTTGAAGCGAAGTCACACACCGAGCAGTGAGTTGAACGGCAGAAGATATTTTTGTTTCAGTGACAGCACCAGACAATTATTTATCTCAATTAGTGCAAGTGGCCTTCATCTGTTGGGGAAAAACAATGCAGACATTCTAGAAGCCTCGTAACTAGTGTGCACTGCGCTGCGCATCAATCCTTGAGGTAATATCATTAGTTAAGTGTACTCGTCAGGGTTTGTCCGGCTTCTAATAAGAGGGACGCCATCTTCTCTCCACACAATTCGGTCCTCACATAGGGCAGCAACTGCCTCAACATAAACCTGATGTTCCTGAAAAATAAGATTAATGAATCAGCCAAGAATAGATAACACAAATTGAAGTGACATGAAGATGTTATAACAATGTCGGCGCGCGTCCGAGCTGGACGGCCAGAGCCCCGGTCCAGCTCGGCGGGTTGCACACTTCTGGACTCTGGAGAATAAAATGGTTGTTTTCACGTCAAGGCTGATGATGGGCAGAGGCTTTTTATAATCTATGGTTGTGTTTGTATGATCGAACACGATAAATTAACCTACTAGAAGGGGTGAATAGTAGGTATTGACAGCGGAATAATAATTTTCGAACCCAAAAACCAGATTGACAGAGTATGAGTAAACCAGATTACACAAAAACTAACCGTTGGATTTGTCCCAAATTTTGTCAGAATAAACTAGAAGATACGAGGAACAACTCCACCGAACGGATTTACAAAAATAATGACTGGTTAAAAAGTTATAACCCTCGCAAGCTAGGCATCTCAGCAAAACGAGCAAAATCAATTCAAGCAACTTACGTGACCGAAAACATCTTGATGATTGAATACAATATTTATTGCTGAAATATATTGTCACAAGGTGCAGTCAAAGCACCCCTTTTACAAAACCCTAAAACAAAGAGATCTCAAATCTTCTAATCGTGGCCTATTCCCATAGTCAAGCCTCTCTCGATATTTATACCAAATATCTCTTATTCCTAGTAGGACTCAATTCCTAATATGACTCTATTACAATTTTTAAAAAAGAAAAACTCCTTTTCTTTTTACCAAAACCGGTCTCCAACCGGCCCCATCGCAGCCAAGTCAGAGTCCTCTCCGACTATCTCCACGCGATCTTCCTCTCGGGCCTCCAGCCATCCTAAAAAGAATTACACACATAAATTCTACACTTTTGTATGTACAGACTGTGTGATCGCCCGCTCTCTCCTTAAACAAAACAAGAAGATTCGTCTGCAATTGTTTGTAAAGTTTCAGATGTAATAATACTTTGCCACCAAACAAAAGTGAACGAAACGAAATTATAGCTCCCACATTACTCGTTGGCAAGCAAAAGTAGCATGTAGATTATTCCTGTGGCGTGAATGCACATGACACAGCGCGCACACACCAGAAAGCAACAAATTTATCTTATCTTTCGCACGACGCTCACGCAGAATAAACTACTGTTACATGTTCGACAACGACGAAAAATTATTTAACTGGAGACTCCGGAACATCATATGATCGCCCACCGCAACTCCCCTCGCAAATTTGTTGGGTTAGTACAGTACGCACTGATAGCACGCGTAAATTTATCTATATATATAGTGATCGATTAGCCCGGAGATTACAGTGAAATCCATCACAATCAACATCGTCACCTGAACAATTCTATCAATACGGTGTTACTCATGTCGTTGGCGCCTGTACTACTTCTGCAGCTGCTGGCCGTGGCGGCGGCGGCAGCGTCACCGGCGCCGGCGCCGGAGAAGAAATGCAACACCACCATCTGCGGCAACATCAGCATCGAGTACCCGTTCGGCGTGCAGGACGGGTGCTACCACCCGGGGTTCAACCTCACCTGCAACCAGTCGTACAATCCACCCAGATTGTTCCTGGGCGATGGCACGGTGCAGGTGCTGGAGATCTCCATCCCCAACAACACGGTGCGAGTCAACAGCAGCCGAATCGATGTCGCGAAAGGTGCTGCAGGCGTAAATGTGACATGGGGCAGCGGCCTCCCAAACGGGGGGGCATACTTCATGCCCGCGTCAGGGAACGGCATAATATTGGTAGGTTGCAACGTCCAAGTCGAAGTCCGGGAACCGGTAAACCAAACCTTGGTTGCGGCCTGTACTTCCGTCTGCCCGACGTCGCCCTCGACCCACTTCTTTGGCCCTATTCGGGTTCGTCTGTCTAGGCTCGAGCTCGACTCAGACTCGAGCCGAGCCTGAAAAATATTTAAGCTTCTAGACAGGCTCGGTTCGAGCTCGATCAAACTCAAGCTCAGTTATCGAGCTTGACTTATTATTAAGAGAATATATTTTAAGTATAATATCTTGTTAAAAAATTAATTTTTAGTTAATCATATTTAGGAAAGAGTAAAAGAAAGAAATATGATATATATATATATATATATGATGTCAATATATAATAATTATTTATATGGACACACAAATATCATATTTTAGTCTACTAATTTATTAAATAGACAATAAAAATAATACACAGTCAGGATCGTTAGAAGCTCGAGCTCGGCTCGATAAAGCTAACGAGCTTGGTCATAAGCTCGGTTCGGTTCGGTTTGGAGCTCGAATCGAGCTTAACACGAGTCAAGCTCGAGCTATTTGCGAGTCTCGAGCTTTTTTGACATCCCTAGCTTTAACTCACATGGGGGTATTACTGCAAGTGCTCCGATGGCTACGAAGGTAATCCATACATCGACAATGGATGTAAAGGTATGTACGATTACTTTATGCGACATGGACATAGTTCTCTGTATATGTAGCTGTGGGGGCAGTTTGTTTGCGGCCGAGTTTTTTTTAGTCCAAATAAATATAGTTCCAATCGTGACTGTATTTCTCATTTGCCTCTTCTCCCTTCCCTGACCAATCTCTGTTCTGTATGTCTAGATATCAATGAGTGCCAACATCGCGACATATATCCTTGTTATGGCATTTGCACAAACACACAAGGAACATATAACTGTCGTTGCCCTCACGGCTTCAAGGGCAATGCTACTGTACAAGGAGGATGCCAAGGTATGTAGCGACATATGATTGATTGTTACTTCGGTGTACATTTATCTGCAACAAGTAACGACGGTATTAAATCGATAAATAATTGAGCAGTTTTACGGTCCTTGAGTAGGTACCAGGAGGCACAAAATTTTTAGTGTAAAATTTGGTATTTTCTAATATCTAAGGTACCGAGAGGTACCAAATTTATACTAGAAAAAAAATAATACCTCTAGTATCTTCTTAAGACTATAAAATTGCTCTAAATAATTTAGTGTACTCATCTATTATCATAAAGAACCGCTATATTTAGCCAGCTAGCTATCCCAATCCTTAACTTTTTTTTTCACTACGATTTTACACCTCCTTTCGAACAAATGGTCTATATATATATTTTTCACGGAGGTTGTATTATTTTTGTAGATATTGATGAATGTGCCGACCAGGAGGCTTACCCGTGCTTTGGACTTTGTATAAACATGAGCGGAGATATGATCATGATATGATTATAAGACAACCTATACAGTGAAGATATGATCGCCTGGCCATGATTTTAATTTTTAAAATAACTTATCCAAAAAATAACTCAATCGGGAGATATTCGTGGTAGTCATACATTTTTCTCTATCTTTCTTCAGGGTTAAGCATAGCTCTAATTGTTTCTGGTGGATCAATTGCTCTGTTCCTGCTACTTGCTAGCCCCTTCGTAGCACGTGTAATCAAGCAACGCAAGGACAAAAAAAGTTAAAGAGAAGTTTTTTAAGCAAAATCATGGATTGCTATTGCAGCAGTTAATATCAAAAAACACAGATTTTGGTGAGCGAATGATAATTACCTTATAGGAGCTCCAGAAGGCGACAACCAATTTTGATAGATCTCGTCAGGTTGGTGATGGGGGGCATGGAGTTGTGTTCAAGGGGATTCTGGACCTAAAAGTTGTGGCCATAAAAAATCAAAGATCGTAGTTGAAAGAGAAATCAGTGAATTCATAAATGAAGTTGCAATACTTTCTCAAGTCAACCATAGAAATGTGGTGAAACTCCTGGGATGTTGCCCCTTTACCATCATCTTCATGTAAACAGTCCAATCTCATTATCATGGGATGGTCGATTAAGGATTTCACTTGATGTTGTGCTAGAGCTCTCCTATCTGCATTCAGCTTCATCAATGCAAATTTATCATAGAGATATTAAGTCCCAAATATACTTCTTGATGATAGTTTACCTGCAAAGGTATCAGATTTTGGAGCTTCAAAGTACACCCCAATAGATCGATCTGAAATAACTACAGTCATTCAGGGAACAATTGGCTATTTAGATCACATGTACTATTACACCGGTCGACTAACTGACAAGAGCGATGTTTTCAGTTTTGGAGTTCTTCTTATGGAGTTGCTTACTCGAAAAAAACCTATCTCGGATATATTTGATAGTGGTGAAAGTCTTGTTTCGCAGTTTGTGTCACTACTATCAAAAGGCAACCTTGTTGAAATAATAGATTATCAAGTTAGGGAGGAGGAAGGTGGAGAAGTCCTAGAAGTAGCCACACTCGCGGAAATGTGTACTAAGTTGAAAGGTGAAGAACGGCCTTCGATGAGAGAAGTGGAGATGGCATTGGAAAACATACTTTCTAAGAGGAGTCCCTTCCACAATAATACTACACCGAGCAGACCCAATGAAAATCAAGTCTCCACTCTTTACATGTCAATTGGAGTTACCAAAGAAGCAAGTAGACAATATGCCATGGAAGATGAGATCTTGTTGTCATCACGATACCCTCGATGAGTATTCTCTAGCTTGTAGCACTGGACGAGCACACTTGCTAAGTTGCAGGCAAACAACTTGTGCGCATACATTGCTTCCATATTTTTGTTAGGATACGCTGATTTTGTTGTTTAGGAGCATGTTTGTTTAGATCTCCAACATTGTATCGGATTCCTGTTTTGCATGCATGTAGTTTGTTTTCCGTTTATTCAGGCGCGAGCCCACGTTTTGTGTGAGAGCCGTGCGAATAGTTCAGGTTGTTAACCTCGATTTTCACGTCGCTCTGTGATCGGACGTCATGGAATGGCGCGTCTATCGCGAATCATGGAGCGAGTGGAATGCCAAGGGTTGCTGTCAATAAAAGGAGAAAAATAGAAAATGCTGCGGCAAATTGAGCAGCGCCAAAATTCGTGTGTGTTCTTCGTTCTGAGTATTGTTGTTCTGAACTTTGCCAGATAATGAACAGTGCGCTCATAAGGTGTTCGATCGTGAGACTCATGAGGGTTTCCATGTGATTGCGTCACGTGTGTTAGGCTAGACACCAACAAGTGGTATCATAGCTCTGTTGCTCTACGATCCATTGCCATGTTAGGCTCCAGCGATGCATCCCAAGCCCACCACGCCATCGACGACTCTCGTGCTCATCTCCGCACCGCCGAGGCCGATACCGCGACGGCACTGACCGTGTCATTCAACACACGGTGCGGGAGGTTGGAGGCGTGGCGTCGTACCTGACCCTCACCCGCACCAACTACAATGACTGGTCCCTGCTCATGAAGGTGATGCTCTAGGCCAAAGGGCTGTGGGCTGCCGTCAAGGAGGGGACTGATGATGACCAGGAAGACCGGATGGCGATGGAGGCCATCCTCCTGCGCCATCCCTGCCAAGATGATCTCGGCACTAGCGATGAAGGATAGCGCTCGCAACGCGTGGGATAGTCTCAAGGCAATCCACGTCAGGGCTGACCGTGTGCGGAAGACGAAGGCACAACTCTAGAGTGAGTATGAGACGATCACATACAAGAATGGAGAGACGGTGGAGGACTTTGCCATGCACCTACGCGGCCTGGTGAACCAGATGGCAACGGTTGGCAAGGTGATCGATGACACGTCTGTCATCGAGAAGTATGTGCGTGTTGCCCCACCAAGGTACTCACAACTTGCATTGTTCAATGAAACTTTGCTCGATTTGTCCACGCTATCCCTCGAAGATGTCACCGGCCGGCCGCCTGCGAGTTGTCGACAAGCACGGGCCGATCACGAACGACGAGGGGCAACTCATGCTCACTGAGGCAGTGGCTGGCACGCATGAAGAATAGGAAGTCAGGGGAGGGATCCTCTGGCACCGGCGGTACCAACGAGGGAAATAAAGATGGGCGCGGTTACTGCCGTGGCGGCAGGGCCAGTCGCAAGAAGGGAGGACTCACCTCGCAACGTCAGCGGTGACAAGTGTCGCAACTGCGGCAAAATTGGTCACTAGGCCAAAGATTGCAGGTAAGCGCGATGGAACGAGCAGGCACATCTGGCTGAAGGGGACAAGGACGACGAGTCGGCATTGTTGATGGCGCAGGCTTGCACCATTGTTGTCCAAGAGGATCAGCAAGGTGCGGACCGGGTTGAACTCGTGGAGAAGAAGCTTGAGGCGAACTTGGGAAGCGAGAACAGTGCCTGCGATGATGTTTGGTACCTCGCCGACGGGATGGATGCGAGAACAATGCCTGAGATGCGGCTAGCAACCACATGACGGGATGGCGCGACATGTTCGCCGAACTAGATACGACCATTGTCGGATCGGTGAGATCCAATGATGGGTCGTCCGTCACCATTTGCGGCCATGGCATGGTGCTGTTAAAGACCAAATCCAGCGAACAACGTGCCTTCCCCAGCGTCTACTACATCCCAAGACTCAAGAACAACATTCTGAGTCTTGGGCAAATTGACGAATGCTGTTGCTGATCTTCCGGGGAGTTATGCACATCAGGGATATGCACATCAGGGATCGCGACAAACTCCTCATCAAGGTAATCACATGTACAAACTTAACCTTGATATTGCACAGCACGTGTGTCTGGCGGTTCGACGGAACGACGATGCATGGATTTGGCACACGTGTTTCGGACATCTACACTTTGACGCCCTGAAGAAAATGGTGAAGCAAGGCATGGTGCGCTGGATGCTGGAGATCGATCATGTCGCGGATATCCGCGACAACTACCTCACCAAAAAGCAACGTCGCAACCCCTTCCCTAAGCAGGCGCGATACCGCACCACCGGGCTCCTGGATTTGGTACACGGCGATCTCTGCGGCCCAATCACCCTGGCAACGCATGGAGGACGTCGTTTCTTCCTCCTCGTCGTCGACACAATGGCAGGTTCATGTGGGTGCATCAGTTGTCAAGGAAGTTTGAGGGCTCGACGGTGATCAAGAGTTTTCAAGCGAAGGTGGAGGGTGAGACGGGACATCGCCTGCGCGATCCGCAAACTAATCGGGGAGGCAAATTCACGTCAATTTAGTTTTTCCAGTACTACACGATGCAAGGTGTGGAGCACCATCTGACAACGTCGTACTCGCCGCAACAGTACAGAGTCGTCGAGAAGCACAACCAGACGATTATGGGCATGGCATGTAGTTTGCTCAAGGCAAAGGGACTCCCAGCGGCGTTCTAGGGAGAGGCGGTGACGACTATCGTGTTCCTACTAAATCGAGCCCCAACCAAGGTGCTTGCAAAAAAGACGCCATTTGAAGCCTGGTATGGGAGGACACCGGATGTCTCATACCTTCGCACGTTCGAGTGCATGGCACACATGAAGGTGATGAAGCCCAATCTTCATAAGCTGGATGATCGCAGCATCAAGATGGTGTTCCCAGGCTATGAGCCTGGATCGAAGGCATATCGGGTGTATGATCCACAATCAAGGTGTGTGCATGTGTCAAGGGACGTGGTTCAACGAAATGTCGAGCTACGACTAAAGTGAATCTGCTACCTCTGAGCCAGGTGGGCTTGGTGGCACATTCGTGATCACGTACACGGAGCAACAAGATGGCGGACGTGGAGGCAATCCGTCCCCCCCCCCTCAAATGTGTCGGAACAACTCGCCGCCGAGCACGACGACATGCCTCTAAGGTTTGCCTCTTCGGCCCCAACACCGTCGCCTTGCCTCTTTGCTGCCAGCGCAGCCGAAGTGACCCATCCTCTTTGTCCCTAACGCTGTCGCCATGCCTCCCCGCCAAACAAAGGCGGCCACGCTCAGGGCAGCCAGATCCAAGCCTAAAGAGCCTGGATCTGGCCATCGCCGCCGCCACCACGACTCCTCTTCATTGCCGCTACCGCCGCGCAACCCTTGAGGAGATCCAAAGGCGAGGAGGGAGGGATTCGACGACTACAGAGATGGTGGAGCCCTTGCCCCGTTCAAATACAGCAAGCGTCTGCTGATGAGAGCGGCGCCACCGGCATCATGGATAGCTGAGAGAGGGAGGGGTGAACGGGTAGGCTAAGGTTCTGAGGTGGAGGGGCGCAAAGAGATATATGTTTTTTTCATAAAAGCCTCTAGATTTAAGTTTTTTAAGTGCCGCCCTTCTCTTATTATTTTAACGTAAAGAAAGGACATATAACATATTTCGTATAACAATGAGGGCTTTTCTAAAAAATAACCCGCGTTGACGCGGGTTCACGCGCACTCGCGAAATCCTTCCGGTTGATGGGGGCGTGGCTGACGTGTCGACTCCAAAAGGTATCCACCCCAGCGCAAAACAAGAAGGGGGCTTCATTTTCAGCTCTTATGCATACTTTAGATAAATTTTCAGTTTTCAGAATTGGACTGCTAGTCACTGGTGGCATAAGTGTTTTTATTCAGGCACTTATAAGTTGAAAAATGAAGGATAGATTTTTCAAGCAAAATCATGGGTTGCTACTTCAACAACTGATGTCACAAAATGTAGATATTGGACAAATGATGATCATGACCTTACAAGAGCTAGAGAAGGCCACCAACAGTTTGCTGAGAAAATTTAAGAAATGCCATTGACAAACGTCTGGTTCTTAGAAATGTCATCGATGAATGTGTTCTAAGAAGTAACATCGTACAAGTGACTTTATCCCAAAAATGTCATCGCCGTTAGGAGTATATATGATGAACAGTGTATTTAACAGCGTGGATGGACAGAACTCTAACGGCAATGATATTTCTTAGAACTAGTAGCTTGTGCGATATCATTTATTAGAACTAACACTTGTCGATGGTATTTCTTAGAATCAAACGCTTGTCAATGCCATTTCTTAGATTCTCTTTGATAGAAGTCGTGAGATTGGCGACGGAGGACATGGTACTGTGTACAATGAAATTTTAAATTCGCATGTTGTTGCCATTAAAAAATCAAGGACTGTGGTACAGAGAGAAATAGATGATTTCATAAATGAAGTTGTAATTCTCTCTCAAGTCAATCACAGAAACGTGGTGAAGCTTTTATGATGTTGCCTTGAGACACAAGTCCCATTGTTAGTTTATAAGTTTATTTCAAATGGATGTCTTGATCATCATCTTCATGTCAATGAACAAATATCATTATCATGGGACAACCGAGTAAGGATTGCTCTCGAAGTTTCTAGAGCATTGGCCTATCTGCATACCTCTACTACAATACCAATATTCCATATGGATAATAAGGCTTCTAATATACTTCTCAATGGTAATTTAACAACAAAGGTATCTGACTTTGGAGCTTCCAATTATATCCCAATTGATCAAACAGAACTGACTACGGCTGTTCAAGGAACAATTGGTTATCTGACACAGGACGGTTGACAGATAAAATGGTGTTTTTAGATTTGGTGTTCTTATAGAATTGCTTACTCGAAAAAAGCTAGTCTACAAGACTGATGATGGTGATAGTCTTGTTTTGTTTCTTGCCTCCCTATTCACAGAAGAAAAGTTGGTTGAAATAATAGATCCTCAAGTCATGATGGAAGAGGGAGATGAGGAAGTTCAAGAAGTAGCCTTACTAGAAGTAATGTGTACTAAATTGAATGGTCAAGACAGGCCTACAATGAAGGAAGTGGAAATGACACTTGACAACTTGCTAGGCAAGAAGAAAGTTGCTTCCCATAAACCTAAATCAAGTGTACATGCCATATCTCAATCTAGACGGTATTGCAAGTCAAATAGAAGGGACACAGAGCAAGTGAGCAGGCAGTATAGCATGGAACAAGAGATGGTATTATCAGAAAGGTATCCAAGATGATGTCTTTTCCAAAATGTTGTGATATATATATAGTCCTTTGCCAATGTATGCAAAGCATTGTTCAATTTGCTTTACTTAAGGGACTAAATTACCAAGTGCAGCTTGTGTTTTTTATTCTTGTACTATAGCATCTGCAAAAATGCACCACAATTTTCTTCAGGGACAGATTAGACTTTTTACTTGTTACCAATATATGTAAGAGAAAATTTCCAAAATCAATTGTACCTTCAAAAACAACAAATCGGTCCATAGACACGCTCATCAAGGTAATGGGCAAAGCAGGCTGTTCTGAATTGTTATTCAGCAGTACGATAATAATTAGTAAAACTTTGGAATTTGGTGTGTGCGTGTCTTCCCATCTTCAAGTGCCAGTTCCAAATATGAATGCTTATGTCTAATAATAATTCAGCAATACTAGTGTTTTTTGTCCATATGTAACAATTACGAATTTGCTTCTTTCTGTTTCATTAAGATCGGATGAGTCTGATTGATTTTATAAAGCTTGGTATTGAACTGTTGATGGATACTAGGAAGTAGGAACTAGAGCTGAGCATCAGTGTTACTATTGACTTGCTGTTCTAATGTACGTAATAATACAACTCTCCTCAGTCATGGACCTCATGGTGACAGATTGGCGAGTAGCCGTTTTAGTCGGCCACTCTGAAATGTAGGTATCGACAACTGCAGCCTGCGTATATAGGAAAGACGCAGCTTGACGGTATATTAAACACCAACCCATCTTCCACAGAACTAAAAACAAATTGAGAGGGGAGATGAAACAACCTTTGGTTGCTTCATGAATCGCCTACCAACCCAAACACATAAACTCAGTACATAAATGTAGTGACTAAAAAACAAAATGGAGGAAGAAATGGCAGGACCTTTCTGTCCGAGAGGGTTCTCTAAGAATGGCTGTCGTTTGCACCATCCCCTTCTTCTATCCCTCTCGCAAACTGAAATTTTGCAAGAAAACTTTTAAAATCTGAAAGACAACTTCAGTTGTGTTAAAATATTAACATCTTCAGACCAAACAACGATGAAATATATGGGAAGCATGGTAATCAGATTACACATTGAAAACTTGTGTGATCTGAAAAAAAAAATTCCTTCCCTGTTTGATTGACTTGGCATCAAACATTTGCAACAACCCCAGTACTAAAGGGTATTGGATCAACCAATATGCTTCCACAGGACATACCACCAAACATCAAAGTTTAAGTATGGGCCTATGGCACATATCATTGTTGAAGTGAAGTCACACACCGAGCAGTGAGTTGAACGGCAGAAGATATTTTTGTTTCAGTGACAGCACCAGACAATTATTTATCTCAATTAGTGCAAGTGGCCTTCATCTGTTGGGGAAAAACAATGCAGACATTCTAGAAGCCTCGTAACTAGTGTGCACTGCGCTGCGCATCAATCCTTGAGGTAATATCATTAGTTAAGTGTACTCGTCTGGGTTTGTCCGGCTTCTAATAAGAGGGACGCCATCTTCTCTCCACACAATTCGGTCCTCACATAGGGCAGCAACTGCCTCAACATAAACCTGATGTTCCTGAAAAATAAGATTAATGAATCAGCCAAGAATAGATTACACAAATTGAAGTGAGATGAAGATGTCATACCAATGTATCATGGAAGGAAATTCAGCTGGGCATTAGATATGTTACCTCATGAAGGACCCTTGTAGCCAATTGCTCTGGAGTATCATTGGCTAGCACAGGCACAACCTTTTGGGCTAAAGTCCTTCCTGTATCATAGTGCTCATCCACAAAATGCACAGTTGGACCCGAGTACCTATGTATGGTTGACAGTTAACGTACAAAAAAGGAACATTCTCCAATTAAGCCTATACTCAACAATTAAATTTTATCGAAGATATCGCTTTCCCTGGAAATAGCATTAAGTAGATGTGCAAACTGCACAGCAGTTACTGGTGGATGATTGAGAAATTGTGAGGTACCTGGCTCCTGATGCGATGACTGATTTATGCACCTTCAAACCATAATAACCCTTGCCTCCAAATGCCGGTAGTAGTGAAGGGTGAATATTCAAAATGGATTTTGGGTATGCCTGAACTAGCTCAACCGGTATAAGTTTGAGGTAACCAGCAAGTAGAATGAAATCTACCCCGAGTCCCCTGTTTCACAGAAGAAATAAGGATAGATTAAGAATCTTAAGACCTATTGCATGTGACCCAAGAAAAACTCCACTGCAGACAAGACAGTCTTGTAGAAGAGGATATGAGTAAATTGGGAACTACAAACACAAGGTAAATCATACACAGGGTTTTGGTAAGGAAAAAAAAATAGAGCATATCAGCCAGAGGACAACAAAACAGAAGCCCATCTGGACTGAGTGGACACATTATACAACTGGTGAAACATGCTCCAGCAGCTTCCTGGCTAAATGTCAACACAGAGCCTGAGATCAAAGTTCATCTGACTAGACAGTAAAATCTTGAAGCAGTTATCAATTCATTCATCTTCATTTGGAAGCTTTGGTTTGGGCAATTATACAGTTTTTACCAAAAAAATTTATCAGCACACAACCATGCATGCATTTTGCAACAAGTCTGAAAGCAGGTGTGGACAATCTCAAATGCATCCTTCTCAACCATTTTTTATTTAACACATAACAATAGATGAATTATGACGCTACAAAATCAAATGCCCAAGCATGAAGATGTGTGATCAACGGGAGCAACCTCAGAGAATTCAACAAATCACCAGTTGATACCCCCTCCGGCACCGACTTCGATTTTGGGAACACAACAACCGGTATGCCATTACCCCTCGCATGCTCCGCGCCTCCACAGCCTGCAACATTCAATTCCGCCACATCAAAATCCCCAATAATTCCCAAAACTTCCACCCACATCGCCATCAAAACAGCTCAAGCAAGCAAGGGTGGCCATCAACACCTGGTTTATCGGTAACCAGCGCAACCACATCGCCGTTCACCTCCCCACGGAGAGCGGCCTCGTGGATCGCCCGGAAGTTGGACCCCCCGCCGGACACGAACACCGCCAGCCTCTTCCTCTTCCTCTCCGCCCCATCGCCCCCAGCCTCCCCAACCTTCTCCCCCACCGCCGCCGCCGCCGCCGCCGCAGAGTGGGCACGGGCATCCGGATGAGGCGACCTCTTGCAGCAGACGGCGCGCGGTTGCGGCTGGGAGACGAAGCCCACTCGAGGGGCGCTTCGCTGCTGCCGCCGCTGCTTATGTGTCCGATTGGGTGAGCAGCGCACGCCGGAGCATCTGGAAGCGACGGCCGCCGCCGCCTCCATCGGGGAGATTCTCCGGCGGCCTCGCCTGCAAAACCCTAGCGCCGCCGGCCGCCGGCGACGAGCGGGAAGTGGGAGAATGTAGTATACTGCCGCTACAGCTAGAAGGAGAAAGCGGCCGAGGGATATTGTGATGGAACGCATGTGGGCTACTGGCCTATTACTGCCGTTTGTTACTACGGCAAGCCCAACATGGTTGACAGCCCAAGATTTTGTTTTGAGGTTGCAAAGCCGAATACACATGAAGATGCAAATTTAATTTTTGATTTTAAATTTCAGTTCCACAATGCCACCGTGGAATAAGTTGATTTTACGAATTCCATTCCACTGGACACCACATTCCAATTGATATCTTGTCAATTTGTGGTGCTTATGAAATTATACAGTTGAACCAATCTGTAGCATTTGTGAGCATTTCGAACCAATTTGTAGCATATAGTCCACATAAAGTCACGAAGGGAAAAATGTCCGTTTGTCAGGTAATTTATCTGCAAGACGTATATTTTGTGTAATATCATTACATGTGTGGATAGACAGTACAAACCATTTGGTGTTTCCATGTACAATAATCTTCATGTAGGAAGACAGGTATATGAACATACCCACAACAGCAATGAAAACTATGATTTACAGGTATAGAAACCGAGATACACCAGGAGATTACTTGGTGAAACGGTTGTCAGGCCATGGAAACTTCAAGAGAGGACTTTGCAAGCCACAGCAGGCCAGGATCGTTCCTTTTCAGTACCAAGTAAGTCTCTGCACGACCGATCTCGTCCGACACGACATCCTCACAGAAACCAATCAATTCAAGAACCTCCATTGCAGCTGGTTTGGGGGATACCAAAAAAATGAGGAAGTTAGTTGCAGTAGATTTTCCAAGACCTGAAAAAGGGAGACTTTAAAGAGCAAATAGAGATACCTTTGTAGTTCGCCACACTCCTTTGGAACTGTGGATTGGACTGCATATGTGGAAAATGAGGATTAGTAAGAATTTAGTTTAGTGGACCAAAGGTACAACCTAATATAAGAGCATAAGAAAAGCCAAGCATACCTTACGCAATCTCCTGTACTTAACATCATGTGGGTGCTCTATCACATTCTTGATGATCTTAAAGAGTGTTTGAAAAGCAGAAGCAGCCTCTGTGGGTGTTGTCTGTGAGCGAAGCATTTCAATGGCCTTCTGTAGGCGACCACAGAGGGCTGCCACTGGTTCTTCGATCCTCTGCAGCTCACTGATGTTTGAATCACCAGCATGATCATCAGGATCAGGTTCGGACTTTGAAATTGTGGAGTTTCTGCTCTGTCCAAGCTCCATTTCCATCTTGTCTTCACATTCTTCCATAACAGCTTCACATGTAGTTTCAGCAGGCCTGTCAGTTCCCAGCTTAATCAGAATAGAATTTGAGGAATCATCCGGATCAGGTTCAGACTTCAGAACTGTGAAGTTGTTTCTCAATTCAGTCTCCGTTTCCATCTTGTTTCCAGGTTCGGAAATAAATTTGCTAGTACCATTATCATCAGGATCAGGTTCTCCACTCGGCTTCCCATCAATCCTCAATTCCTGGTTAAGAATATAAACATTCGACGAATCATCTGGGTCAGGCTCCGAGTGACCAGTGGCATTTTGTTCTGAAAATGACCTAGAAACTGAAGACCAAGATGCCCCAGTCCGTACATCCACATTCATGTCATCATCATCATCTGGGTCTGGCTCCAACTTCGCATTCTTCTGAACAAAATCTTGATCAGGCTCAAATTTTGTGCCAGGCACAAGAGTTTCCTTTCCAGATTTTACACAGTCTTTAGAACTATCTAAATCTGCTGAAGCATTCAACAAACGCTTATAAGCAGCAGCCCCAGACAACACACGAGCACTTGCCAGTGAACTAGATCCTCCTCCAAGTTTGTGACCAACAACAGCACTGTCTGGCTCCAGATCAAACTCGTCCTCATATGAATCAAAGATTTTGCGGCCACTCAGCACATGACCTCTTGACTTGGTCCAGTCCAATGAAGCTGCTTCATCATTCAACTGGAAGAAAATTGACAGTATATTTAAGTAAAGATCAACTGTAAAGAGACAGTAGACAACCAGAGTGTCTTTTTTTGTTGTGGGATCACCTGCTTATTAAGAGCAAAAAAATTTGCATCATGCTCAGAGTGCACCATGTGTGCCTGAAAATCACCATGTGCAAGTGCAAGATATAATAGGCATAATTATAGAGGACAAAAGGACGTTTTAGATAAGAAATCTCTATTTCATGAATGCAGAAAACCAAGAAGACATACAAGTTCATGGAGTAGAGTCCTCTTGATACTTTCATATTTCCTAAATCCTTTCAAGTCATCAGTTCGTAGGCGAAGGGATATCTCCTCTCCCATGTTCTGTATGAATAATGAGGAATACATGATGATACAACCTCAGAAATTGTTGTGCCGTAAGTATTTACATGTGTGCAGTAGTAAAAAGCTAATACTGACCTTATTGAAGCCTAAAATGCATTTTGGACTGACACCTACATATCCTACTGGTGCCATTTCAGTCATGACTCCCACTCGCCATCTATGCTGAAAAGGCCAACAAGTGAACTGTAAAATAATGAATGTACACAAAATATAAAAACAGAATAGCTCCTTGAAGATTGCCGCTACCTTGTTCATGATCGCAATTATGCCTGGGTCACATGCTAACATGTGCATCCTTTTCAGAGCTTCTGAAGGTGGAGGATTCAACTGGCATCAAACAAAAGGCACATAAGCAATATTGGATAGTTATCCGTTATTGTACAAATCAAATAATATCTGTTTCTGTACTAGCATGCATGTGGTTTATCAAAGAACGATGTATATATGAAAACAGTGTCTTGTGATAAAAAAAACTAATGCTTTGCATAGGAGAATTTATAATGGGTTACAGGAATCATATACTAACTCCAAAGGCCGGATTCTTTTCCATTATTTAAAAAAAAAAGAAGGGAATCATATACTCGTCTTATTATAATTGCTATACTGAAGTCATGTTATGAAATGAAAAAGGATTTACTAGGAAAAACAAAGTTAGCACACCACATATTTTAACTTTCTCTTTTCATACACTTTTTAACAAAAACCAGTGTAATGCAAACTACACTATAATCCAATTACTTCAAACTATTTAATTCAAATTTTATAGTGACAAACTGTTCAAATGAACCAATTCATGGTAAAAGGTATATCCTAATTCATGCAGGAAATCGTAAAGATTTGGACTTCATGGGAACATGTGCCGCCCAACGGTTTATGATAATCCATGAGAAGGCAAGTGGGTTGACACTATGCTTTGTAGTGCTCATTTCTATTGATGGAAATGGGAGGGTCTCCCCCTCTTTAATCAAAAAAAAAGGTGGGTTGACATGCCTACATGAACTGATTCTTACAGATTTCAGAAAGCATATGATGGAGTAGCGTAGGGGCTAACTAACCTCAATCCCAGGTAAGTGAAGTGTCTGAAAACCACAGAAGATGTATTGGCCTTGTGGAAGTTTGAGCGAGAACTGGGGCCTGCCTGATGATCGTTGCCTCAACCGTTTTTCTTCCTCATCAAATCCAACTATCCGTAGATCTGGCCTTTTACCATTGTCCGATACTTCCTCGATTTCATCATTCAAAACACCCATCATTCTAATAGGCTTCCCCTGTAGCAAAAACGATTGAATAAAATTTATTCCATTTTCCATTATAATATCCAACAACTTAGCAGCATATTTCTTGCTGAGTGAGTGTAAGTCTTGTGCATCTTACATCACTGATAGCAACTTCTTTCAATGTTAAATCTGAATGAGGGTCCGAAAAAGGTGTGATCAGCTTAGAGCCTTTGTTTGTAGACTGTGGAACAATAAGCTTCAATGTCTCCGGGTTAACACTAGTCAAATCCTGTAAAAGCTGCCCGAATTCCTTCACCGTACAGTTTGGGTCTGCATCAATATCGAGTTGTTTGCCTCTCCAAGTGACTGAAAAACGAGCTATTCTCTTCTCTTCCATCTTATTCCTGGTAAGAAAAAACACATGCTATGCTGTTAAACTAATTTCATGGTATGATGGTGCTACGAAGTGATCGTAGTGCGACCTACCGACAAGTTATCAACAAGAGAAAGAAAAAACGCTATACTGTCAGACTAATTTCATAACATGATGCTCTACCAAGGGATCATAGTTTCACCTACTGACAAGTTATCAAACGAGACAGGGAAGCAAAAATGAAAGTATAAGTAATATCACTGCATCCAATGAGCAGGGGCGGATTTAACGTGGGGGGATCGATGGGGTTCAGCTGAACCCCAATTTCATCTTGGAAACGCAAGCTACTACGAGTTAACGAAATCTAGAAGAAACTGCGAGCGCTAATCCGAGTAAAACTAAATCAATCAGGCACCGAATGACCCAGCGCGCACACAGGAGGACGGTACGAGAGGAACATATACCTTCAATTCGATTCGAAACGAGTCGAGGCAGGTGGAAGGAGTCCGGCCGCGTTGCGACGACGGAGGAGCGGCAGATCGGAGCCAGAGAAAGGCGGCTACGACGGAGGCGACTGCGCCGGTGGATGAACGCGGGCGAAGGAATCGTCGGCGAGGCGGGGGTTGGAGGCCGGCGGCTGCCCACGAGGAGGAGGGGATTTTTATGGAGGAGAGGGAATGAACGGAATGTTCCAGAACACGGCGGCGATCGGCGCCGCGAGGGGGGGAGGTAAGGGAGGGAGAGGGACGAGACGACGACTCTGTTCGACTCGACTGGCGCGCGGTGGGACGGAACGGACGGAGCGTGACAGAACGGGGTGTGAGTGTGGGGGAGGGTGGTTTATAAACGCCGTCCGGCTCCTGGTGACTGGCGTCATTGCTGACGGGCTGACGGCTACGGATTTGGAGTTTACGTTTTCGATATATGGAAGCGTGTGCTTGCCCTGCGCTTTGGGCTCGCTGGGCTACGGATTATAAGCCGAAACAAAAAAATTGAATTTTCAAACTTAATTTTAGAGGTTGTTTTAAAGATGTTTTATTTTAGTTTTTCTATATTTATCTTTTGGACCACACAAGTAACATATTCAAAAGTTTCTCATCAATTATTTTTAAATTGCGAGCATGGATTTTCTGCATTTGGCCAAATTAGGCCAACGTGATGAGGCCCTTGGTTCTGGTCACTGGCCACCAATAAGTGATGAAATAACTTCTCTTTAGATTTTTCCTCCTTTAAAAAATACTCCCTCCAATTTTCATTTGACCTTGGTTAGTTCATTTGAGTTCATTTGACCTGGTGTCTCCTGTTTCATGTACAGGAGATGGTTCAACTTCCGGGAAGAGCTCTTTTTTCTCTTCCTGTTGCCTCCAATTATATTATATCCTTAAAACTATTCCTCCTTTTACCTCTTACAAGTTGCAACTTCGTTTTGTGAAGTTTGTGCTGAATGTTTTTCTTGACTGCATCCCAACCAGTCTGGCTTCAGCTTAGCACCAGTAAGTGTTAACTTTTGACATGCCCACATTCCTTACTATTGTTTATTTGCACTTAAATGTATGACCTCTATACTTGCAGAAACCATTATTTACAAAATTTGGTGCTATTATTACTTTTGCAATTGTTGGAACCTTCATTTCCTCTGTTGTCACAGGCTTTTCTAGTGTAGGAATCGAAATCCCTTTTTTCTCCAAGCATGTTATATCCAGACCCTTCAATTCCTGATGATATGACGATGTGCTTTTCTCTACAGCTACATGCTGGGTTAATGTATCTTGTGTATAGACTGCCTCTGGTCGAGTGTATGATGTTTGGTGCCCTTGTGTCTGCAACTGATCCTGTAACTATATTGTCAATATTTCAGGTTTTTGACATCACTCTAGACACTAGCATGATATGTTCTTCTTGGTATCCTGAAAAGCGAAAGTTACATATTTTTAATTGAACTGCAGGAACTAGGCACAGGTATGAATCTCTATGCATTGGTTTTTGGTGAATCTGTGCTAAATGATGCCGTATGCACTTTCTTTAATCTAAAGCTCGTTACTCTCTATTTCTTTTGCTGATACTTACACAATACTTGATATCCACCTGCTGTATTGCAATGAAGATGGCAATATCATTGTACAGGTCTGAATGAATGAATGAACCTTCCTAATCCTATCATTTATTTCCAATTCTGCTTTTTTAGAAGATCTGTTAACTTTCATTTTCAGGACTATGGCATCTTTGAGGACCAACACTTCTGGCCAGAACTTTTTCGTAGTTATCTTGAGATTTCTTGAGACATTCTTTGGATCAATGTCAACAGGTATTGTAAAAAATTTTCTAACCAGATGTTCATCGCTGAACATCTCAATGCGGTCTATTTCTTTGTGCTTCTTATTGGTTATCTATTCAAGTATTCATGTACAACCATCAATGTGTCATTTGACACTTGAATTTTAACTACTTTTGCAGGCGTTGGTGTTGGGATTATTTCTGCTCTATATCCATTATTATTCTACCTTCTGTATTTTTGGTAGAGCTACATTCTTTCTCCTACAGTCCCATTGAGACAGTCAGTAATGTGACAGCTTTGCAAGAAAAAGGTCCATACTAGGCATGAAGACGTTCATTCATGTATTTAGTGGGTAATCGAATCCTTCTGCACAAGTTCGTACTTGTCAGCCGTTTACGTGTCACATTAACAAGTACTCTGTATCTGTTATTTCTTAATTCTTTTAAACCTCTTCAAGTATGCAGCACTGTGTGTTAAGAAGTAAGTGATGCTTTAGCTATTAATTTTTTTTTTACAAAAGCAAGAGTTTGTTGACAAATACTTAAAATGAACTGCAATTGTGACTTTACATCCTCAGCCTTCATAATCTGGAGAGTTGCTTGTTTGTGCTTTTCCCATACTTCTCGTAAGCATTTCTTTCTTGAAATCTTGCTACATACACCTAGAGGTTGCTATGTTCAATTGTGTATGTCTTTGCAGGTACATGTTAGCTGAAGGCTTTGGTCTATCTGGCATAGTTTCGATACTATTTACTGGAATTGTGAGTTCAACTAAACGAAGCTTTCTTTCTTTTTTATTGGCATTTTATGTAAGATGCTTAAATAATAATGGAACTTCCATTTTTTAGGTGATGAAAAGATACACATTCTCAAACCTATCAGAAGATTCCCAGCGTTTCACTGCTTCCTTTTTCCACCTGCTTTCCCCACTAGCAGAAACTTTTGTGTAAGATTACACTTCGAAGCCTTTTTTTTGGTAAATATTGGTGTTTAACTGTCTAAGGTTTCTTTAGGTTCATATACATGGGATTTGATATTGCAATGGAGCGCCAAAGTTGGTCACACGTCGGGTTCATCTTCTTCTCAATTGTATCCTTTACTTTGTTTGGATAGCTTATACTGTGAAGAAATCCTTCCTTATGAGATATGCTAATGTTTTTTCCTTAACATTTATTTTGATAATTCATGAAGATCTTTATATTAGTTGCAAGGTATGATTTAACTGCGCTTATTGGTTGCATTTCTTAATGGTAGGGTGTGTTTGGAATTTTTTTTTCTTTTGGCCACCCATAGGCCTTAGCTCAGGCTACAGCATGCCACAGCACCCTAACCCAACAACTCCCTTCAATTTCATCTTTCTTTCTTTCTTTTGAAAAGATCAGACTGCACCAACTGAACTTTATATAATAAGGCAACCTGTTGAGTAGAGTGTAGAATGCAGTAGATTTATGCTGAACTGCTCAGTGGTTACTTATTTATCGGAAGGATCCTAAATTCTTTACCAAATTGGAGAATTACTCGTTTTCTCTGTACTTAGAAATTACTTGATGAAATTCTAAATCTCTGTTGTTTTTAAGGGATGCAAATGTTTTCTCGTGTGCCTACTTGCTAAATAAGGCATGGCCACCACACCAGAGACTATCCAGACAATATCAAGTGGCACTTTGGTACAGTGGTATGCAGGATGACAAGCATGCCTATGGAGTAAATATGATATTTTTATAATAAAGTGGTTCTGTCACTAAAAGTTGGTGCAATTTGTGTATGCAGGGTTTAGAGGAGCAATGGCGTTTGCCCTTGCTCTTCAGTCTGTTCATGATCTTCCCGAGGGCCATGGCCAAACAATTTTGACTGCTACCATATCTATCGTTGTTCTAACAGTAAGACATTAAGCATTCAAAGTACACTAGAGATGTCATTAATGAAAATGTAGGATCGAACACAATAAATTAACCTGCTAGAAGGGGGTGAATAGTAGGTATTGACAGCGGAAGTTTAATTTTCGAAACCAAAAACCAGATTAACAAAGTATCAGTAAAAACCAGATTACGCAAAAACCAACCGTTGGATTTATCCCAAATTTTGTCAAAATAAACTAGAAGATATACGGAACAACTCCACCAAACGGATTTACAAAATAATGTACTGTTAAAAAGTTGCAACCCTCGCAATCTAGCTATCTCAGAATTTCAGCAAAACGAACAAAATCAATTCAAGCAACTTACGTGATTGGAAACGCCTTGATGATTGAATATGATATTTATTGCTGAAATATATTGTCACAAGGTGCAGCCAAAGCACCCCTACAAAAACCCTAAAACAAAGAGCACTCAAATCTCTCAATTGTGGCTCACCCTCTAGGCTAAGCCTCCCTCTCTATTTATACCAAATATCTCCTATTCCTAGTAGGACTCAATTCCTAATAGGACTCTATTATAATTTCCTAAAAAGAAAAATTCCTTTTCTTTTTATCAAAACCAGTCTCCAACCGGCCCCATCGCAGCCAAGTCAGAGTCCTCTCCGACTATCTCCACGCGATCTTCCTCTTGGGCCTCCAGCCATCCACGTACGACGATTTCCAGGACTCCAAATTGTAGCGTGTACAGCTAGCTGCCTTCGTCCGACTCCAGCAGTCCAACGTACGCACGATCCCATGTATACACCAAGCCGACCAATCAACAATCATGTTGACTTGGTCAACAAGCTTCTGCCCCATAGGCCACGTCGGCTCAATACCGAGCCATACACACGCATGCACATACCGAGCCATGCATCATCACAAACCATGACCATGCACACATACGTACTGCACATACATACATATGCATGCTACAGTACCTTCTTCAAATCACCTCCGAATTTCTCTGGCCCTCGCACACACAACTTTGTGAAGCCTGTCACGAACAACACCCACACGGTGTCCCTCCACCGTATGTCATCTTTCGTCAACTTCGTCACCCGGCATCCTTGATCGCTCCGGACCTCAACTCCTCCCTGAGTATAGTCTCGATCCCACCGTTGACCGAACTTAACCCCAAGACATCTGACTCTAGTCCAATCTTGTCACATGGCCCCCCGACTGCTCCAGACCTTAGTTCCTCCCTGAACTTAGTCCCAGTCCTCGCCATTGACCAAGTCTTGACCTCAAGTTACCTACACACAATAGACAAAACAAACCGTTTTCGGGCACAGATATCGACCCCTGACCCACATCAGTTACACGCACTCAAACAGTCCTCAAACATTCCAAACCAATTTCATTTAATTTATTATTTATAAAGCCAATTATTTATCACAAAATATTAACCAAAACCTTGATCTTACAGAAAATACTTCCAAGGTTTTCTCGATGAAAAAAATTGAGAAGAAAATTTGCTGGCAATTCTGCTAACCAAGCATAATGGTGTAAACCATCACAATTCACAAACAACTTCTATCATGTAATCATTCAGGTACTTTTGATTGGAGGCTCAACAAGCACAATGCTTGAAGCTCTACATGTCACGGGGATAACAATGGTGATAATAACCAATCATTTGAGGTAAGCAATCTTCACAATATATCACCAAGGTATATAGTACTGTATGGAGTTGTCTTGCTTCCCTTTTCTTACCGCATTGGCATCTTTGTTCAAATAAATAATATGATCATGGTATATTTGGTTTCTGTACAGTATCCCAAAAGTTACATATATGTATAGTTTTATGTATAACACCTTTGCTCATACAATATTGATGGTTTGAGTGTTATTGCTTCTTTTATTGAATAATACCACCTAGTTGTGGCCAACAAACATAGATATGATTTGGTGTTCAGTGTTCACTTTATGCACTGGTAAGTTACCTTTGTATTTGTAGCAAAAAAAATGTCACATGTGCTCACCACATGATGATTTCCACATTTTGTCGTGTACTCTTCTACTTCGATAGCTTTTAGTTTAGCTGCTGAATATGATAGGTGATTTGTAGATTGTGATTGCTGTAATTGTTTACTTGCAGGACCAGGTGAATCTTGATGGGAGCAATATGGGTAGAATAGAACACGGCAAAGAAGGCACTTCTACGGCAAAACGGTTAAAGTTAAAACTGAGAGAGATCCTGAAAAGGTATGCTTGCAATGAAAACTTGTTACGAAGTATCATCCTTGTTTTTCCTGACTGCAACAATATCAAAAGTTGCCGACATGCACACTAGCCTTAATGATGTTGATGGTTTATCAACATCATTAAACCATAATTTCGTCCATGCTTTGTAATCCCTTGTTTTGTTAATTAATCTTGTAGCACTCCCTCCTTCACCACATTGGACAGAAACTACCTAACCCCATTTTTCACATCTCAAAATGGCGACTCTGATGATGATCAGGATCCCAGTAAGTCCGCTTTTATCTTTTGCACCTCAGTATATCCATATCCTATCCTTTTCATCTTGATTGACTGAATCTGAATGCACAGGTGAAGGGCCAAGGAGATCTAACGAGTTGCAAGACTTGGAGACGACCGGTGAAAGATGAAATGAATAGCTTCATTTCGAAGGATTTACACCACAATTCCCCTATTACTAGGTCAACGCCTGGTTTGACGGATGGCACACAGGCAGCAGCATACCGGTAGTGCAACTAACGAAATACAGCAGAAAAAACACCAATACACCTTATAGACAATTATATAGATCAATACATGTACATAACAGATGTATAATGCACTATCATTTTGTTCTACAAAGTTCCTCTCAGAACAAGTTTGACATCTTTTGTGCCCTCTTTTCTTGTGGTTGGTCCTTCAGCTTGGTCCCCAGGGGGATTGATTCCGTCGCCTTGCCGAGCAGTGAAGCAAACATCAGTCCTTGCATCGTTTCTCTTTTGCGTTTGTTCAATAGCTGCTTGTTCAGTTCAAGGTTGGATTACTCAACAAAACTACATGGAGAGGAAGCTCCGTTCATGAGTTCTGACGAGGGCGCTGTGTTGACTGTCCCGTGTGTTCATTTGATTGCAAGTAGTACTATGATGAGATCGTTCTGCGCTATGAACATTCCCAGTTTTTTTGTGTACGCTTCTTCCATCGATCGGTGAAAAAGCGTACATGAAATGTTGTTGTGAACACAGCGTAATCCAGTTGACTTCGTCGATTTTGGCATTGTTCAGTTTCCAAAAATTTTTCTCCAAAACCATTACACCAAATCTTTTAACACATAAATGAAGCATTAAATATAAATAAAAAAATAAATTAATTGCATAGTTTGTATGGAAATCGCGAGACAGATCTTTTAAGCCTAATTAGGCCATGATTAGCCATAAGTGCTACAATAACTAATTAGGCTTAATAGATTCGTCTCGCGGTTTCTAGGCTAGCCATGAAATTAGTTTTTTCGTTCGTGTCCGAAATTCCCTCCTAATATCCGGTCAAACGTTTGATATGATGTTTTTGCTAAAAAAATTTTTGTCAAGTAAACAAGAACTTGTTTGGGCTCGACATGGTTTCGCATCAAGGGGAGTTGGGCATGGATGTTGTCGACCAACGAACCTATACAAGGTTACAACTGCTTCCAGTGCATCTAATATGCGATGCACGAGACTGTTTAACATTCCAAAAAATTGAACAAATATAACCTGCTAACCTGATTAATCATATTTTACTCTGTATTTTTCACTACTCCGTACTTACTGGAGTAATACTTCAGCAAAACACGCCTTCTCCTAAAAGTAGGTTGAAACGAAATCGATCGGTAGGTCCTGATTACTCTATCCATTATCCATAATAAGACCATGATGATGGTCTTCTTAATTTAAACCGACTCCAACCTCTAGAGCCTCCCAAAACGGAATAACCTTCTTTCCACTTCATCTAATTAAAGCTACAATGTTACAAGACTGTTTCAACATTCCAAAAATTCCAGTATGCTAAAAAAAAAACAATTCCCAAATTTCTCCAATAACCTGCAACACCTAATAACGCATAGTATGTACAAATTCAACCATAATTACTCCGTATTTTGACTAATCTACTATTTTAAGAGGGTAGTATAACATAAATTTAAACGAAACTGGTAAGTCCTAATTACTCCATCCTACTAATGGTCGTCTTAATTTAAATTTAAACCAACTCTGGCATCCAGAACCTTCCAAAAAAATACAGTACTCCACTACTCCTTCCCAACCAACCGGCTGACATGTGGGCCTGACGACTCGTCAAGTCTTCCCCTCCCCCAACGCCCCGCGGCGCCCGCGCCCGTCGCGCTTCGAGCCCCTGGTAGAACGTTCGAGAACCACGTTCCCCTTATAAATCGCATCCCCCACATCTCTCCTCCTCCATCGATCCAATCGCATCGCAAAGCAACGCGAGAAAGCTAAAGCCCTAACCCTAGCCCCTTCTCTCTCTCTCTCTCTCTCTTCGCGGCGTTCGCGAAGCTTCTTCGTGCGGCCATGGCGACGGACACGGAGACGTTCGCCTTCCAGGCGGAGATCAACCAGCTGCTCTCGCTCATCATCAACACCTTCTACTCCAACAAGGAGATCTTCCTCCGCGAGCTCATCTCCAACTCCTCCGATGTAAGTGCTTTGCTCTCGCGCGCCCCGTGTCTCGTTTGCTGATTACCTGGTCAGATCTGTGCGGCGCTCGCGTGTATTGGGGCCTTTTGGTCATATTAGTAGATGGGTTTGCTCACGAATCTGATTCGGATGACATGTTAAGAACCTTTGTTTGTGTTTAGGATTAGCTGGTTACTCAGATGTTGTTTGGAACTGATGTTTGAACCTATCTATTAAGGTTTCGTTTTGATTTCAGCATTATTAATCTTCGTCATGTGCAGTCCTTAATTTCGTCAATGTATTAAGGACTGCAATGTATTAGGGGCATCAGATTAACCATTTTTAATGCATCACGCAGTCCTTAGGGGCTGTTCAGATTATAGCCATTTTCAATCTTACCAAACGTTGTCTGCCAAAATTTTGGCAAGTTACCAAATATTGGCAATTTTCTAGAACTTTCCACTCTCAAAACTTCTACAAAATTTAGTAAGATTTTGCTAAATTTTGGTAATGCTAAAATTTGGCAAGATGGTAATACCAAAATTTAGTAATTACCAAAATTTACTAAACACCACCATCTTGCCAAATTTTAGCATTACCAAAATTTGGAAAGGTTTTTTTTTGGCAACAAAGTGAACAAGCCCTTAATTTGTTTGGATCATGTGTAGTCCTTATTTTTGTTCAGTTTATTAATCTGTGGATCATGTGTAGTCCTTAATTTTGTGTATTAATATGTGGTTCATGTGCAGCCCTTAATTTTGTTAGTGTATTAATATGTGGATAACGCGTATTAATATGCGGATCATGTGCAGCCCTCAATTTTGTTGCTGATTAGAATGTTGTACACATTTCTATCATTATTTTGCTAGCTATCTTACGCTACCATTGTTTTGTACTGTTGTGAAATGTTGCATCTGAAGTTCTCTCATGCTTCGAAGTCCTGATACAGATGTTGTTAAACACAACCTGTAAATGTAGGGACTTGTTTGTCCTTGTTCTGCTTGTTGTCTTATATCCTAAATTGGAATTAGTGAAATCCTAGGTGATGGGAGTGTTTGACCATGTAAGACAAAACTCCCAACTAGTGCTTTATTTTGCTGATTAATCTATTTCATTGTTAAATTGCCCCTATGAACTGAAGGTTGGTCTGGTTATCTATTAGGTATCCCAAATTCTTTGGGATTGCTAAATTTTGGAATTCTTTGGGATTGCTAAATTTTGGTAGGGTAGAGATGTTCCATTTGGTGTCAAAGCTGAGCTAATTTGAGAGTATGAGATGAACGGATGGGGGATGTTAAACTTTTGGTTTTGTATTTGGTATTATTAAATTATATCTTTGTATAATAGCAAATTGGAATTGCGAGCAGCTTTCATGCAAACCTGGCCACTGAATCATATGCTTTGATCTGTTCTTCAGGCGTTGGACAAGATCAGGTTTGAGAGCTTGACGGACAAGAGCAAGCTGGATGCTCAGCCAGAGCTATTCATCCACATTGTTCCTGACAAGGCGTCCAACACACTCTCGATTATCGACAGTGGTATTGGTATGACCAAGTCGGATCTTGTGAACAACCTGGGTACCATTGCCAGGTCAGGGACCAAGGAGTTCATGGAGGCACTTGCTGCTGGTGCTGATGTGTCCATGATTGGTCAGTTTGGTGTTGGATTCTACTCTGCCTACCTTGTTGCCGAGAGAGTAGTTGTGACCACCAAGCACAACGATGACGAGCAGTATGTGTGGGAGTCTCAGGCTGGTGGGTCCTTCACTGTCACACGTGACACATCTGGGGAGCAGCTTGGGAGGGGTACTAAGATCACCCTCTACCTTAAGGATGATCAGGTACTGGCAATAAATTCATCATATTCTTGTTCAGTTAATGCTGCTTGTGTTACTGGATGCCTACATATGTTCTGATTGTTGCTGGATATGGATAGAAGTAAATTTACTAGTAATGCTGTGATCATTGGTACTTCCTAGTCATCCGTAGAACATGATGATGCATTACAAGTTTTCACCATAACATGTTCAGGATTGGAAAATGTCTCTGTAGGAGCATTTGTTGAATAGCTCAATCAGAATGAGCATTTTTTAATCTCCTATTTTCAAGTGTCCAGTTAGGATTTTATAATAGTACTATTGTCGTTGTGGTAATCCAGGTAGATGTTTTAGTTGATATTTTGAACTGTTGCTGTGAAAAATGTTAATAGTACTATTATGACTTTGTCTGTTAGTACATCTAATCACTATTATGACTTGTCTGTTAGTACATCTAATCAACCATCCTCATGTTACAAATTACACAGGCAGTTAAATTGTTGAACTCCTAGACTGAATTATATGTGCTATTCATTTTTCTTGGTTCTAACTTGCGTATTTGTCTTGTGACATAATGCTATCTAAGTTGTCGTGAATTTGTAGAATCACTTGCACCTTTAGGCTGAACCATATTTGAACTGTATAATGTGTACAAAGCCACACGATGTCCTGTGTCTAATACATTCATTGCTAATATTGTCATGTTTTGATTATGTGCATTGTTTTTGACAACTGCTATTTTAAGTTGTTGTGAATTTATATTGCACTCTTTAGGTTGAACTCTAGTTGAATTGTTGTGTTCATTGACAAGGCCACAAGGTGTCCTGTGTCTAATGCATTCATTGCTAAATTTGTCAGTTTTGATTGCATTCTTTGCTAATTGTGTCAGTTTTGATTATGTGCATTTTTTCCTTGACAAACTACTCTTGTTTACTGTAGTTGGAGTACCTTGAAGAGCGTCGCCTCAAGGATCTGATCAAGAAGCACTCTGAGTTCATCAGCTATCCCATCTCTCTATGGACTGAGAAGACCACCGAGAAAGAAATTTCTGATGATGAAGATGAGGAAGAGAAGAAGGATGAGGAGGGCAAGGTTGAGGATGTTGATGAGGAGAAGGAAGAGAAAGAGAAGAAAAAGAAGAAGATCAAGGAGGTTTCTCACGAGTGGTCCTTGATCAACAAACAGAAGCCTATCTGGATGAGGAAGCCTGAGGAGATCACTAAGGAGGAGTATGCTGCTTTCTACAAGTCTCTGACAAATGACTGGGAGGAGCATCTTGCTGTCAAGCACTTCTCTGTGGAGGGTCAGCTGGAGTTCAAAGCTGTTCTCTTTGTTCCCAAGAGAGCACCATTTGACCTCTTCGACACAAGGAAGAAGCTCAACAACATCAAGCTCTATGTCCGCCGTGTCTTCATCATGGACAACTGTGAGGAGCTGATCCCTGAGTGGCTGAGCTTTGTCAAGGGTATTGTTGACTCTGAAGATCTTCCCCTCAACATCTCCCGTGAGATGCTGCAGCAGAACAAGATTCTCAAGGTCATCCGCAAGAACCTTGTTAAGAAGTGCGTCGAGCTCTTCTTCGAGATTGCCGAGAACAAGGAGGACTACAACAAGTTCTATGAAGCCTTCTCCAAGAACCTCAAGCTCGGCATCCATGAGGACGCCACCAACAGAACCAAGATCGCTGAGCTCCTGAGATACCACTCCACCAAGAGCGGCGATGAGCTGACCAGCCTCAAGGATTACGTGACCAGGATGAAGGAGGGCCAGAGCGACATCTACTACATAACTGGCGAGAGTAAAAAAGCCGTCGAGAACTCCCCCTTCCTGGAGAAGCTGAAGAAGAAGGGCTACGAGGTCCTCTACATGGTGGACGCCATTGATGAGTACGCTGTTGGGCAGCTCAAGGAGTTCGAGGGCAAGAAGCTCGTCTCCGCCACCAAGGAGGGCCTCAAGCTTGATGAGAGCGAAGACGAGAAGAAGCGCAAGGAGGAGCTGAAGGAGAAGTTCGAGGGTCTCTGCAAGGTCATCAAGGAGGTCCTCGGCGACAAGGTCGAGAAGGTTGTCGTCTCCGACCGCGTCGTCGACTCGCCGTGCTGCCTCGTCACCGGCGAGTACGGCTGGACGGCCAACATGGAGAGGATCATGAAGGCCCAGGCGCTGAGGGACTCGAGCATGGCGGGATACATGTCGAGCAAGAAGACGATGGAGATCAACCCTGAGAACGCCATCATGGAGGAGCTCCGCAAGCGCGCCGACGCCGACAAGAACGACAAGTCCGTCAAGGACCTCGTCATGCTCCTCTTCGAGACGGCCCTGCTCACCTCCGGCTTCAGCCTCGACGACCCCAACACCTTCGGCAGCAGGATCCACCGGATGCTCAAGCTCGGCCTCAGCATCGATGAGGATGAGACGGCGGAGGCCGACACCGACATGCCGCCGCTCGAGGACGACGCTGGAGAGAGCAAGATGGAGGAGGTCGACTAAGCGCGTCCTGTTTTGTGATGAGTTCGTCATTCGCAGCGAAAGTACACCATGGAGCTAGCTTATCTGTTTTACTGTGTTCTGAACATTGCGTTGTTTGGTCGGTTTATTTTGTGCGGTTTACTGTTTTACTTAGCCTGCAATGCATGGGGCTAGTATGTGGGTTCTCGAACTGCGTACGTTAATTATTGGTAATATGAGTATTATATTAGTATCGTCATTGCAGTTGTCTTTTTCCCTCTGCAATTTTGCATTGCAGCGTGTACCGACGTTCCGACTGATTTGTACAGCTGCCGTGCTTGTGACATTTGCTTGGTCTGGTCTGGTGTTCGCTGCGGTTGGCCGTTGGCCTCCAATCTTGCAGCTGATTTCTTCAGGATGCTTGGAGATAGTAGCAAGTGCAAGCAAGGAAATCAATTAGTAATTTCTAAACAGAGATTAGATAAACCAAAAGCAAAAACCCTCCGTTCACAGCAAAGCGGCATCTATTTTACAAAGGAACCAACAAACAATATAACCTCAATACCTTGTTCTCTCTCTCTTTTTTTTGACATCAGGTAATTCATTACCCATCTTTCAAACATCACATGGCCTTTCACAGAGCGAGAAAATAAAACACACGGCAGATTTCAAACTAAAAAAAAAACAGAAACACAACTAAAAAGCTACTGCTGGGGCCCATGAAGTGCAGAATGAGCAATTTTAACACCACAACAACCCGAAGCACCAGAACAGAACGCAACATACAACCAAAGTGACAAAAGCGCCCGCAGCACCCTATCCCAAGCCCAAATCTTCTGGTAAATCTTCAGATGATTTTGGTTGGCTCAAACCCAAGTCTTTTGGTAGATCTTCAGATGATTTTGGCTGGCTCAAAATACTTGACATGTTCTCCACCCATTTGTCCATGGTTGCTCTGTCTCCCTTCTTCGATAACACCTCCCATTTTTGCAGCAACAACAGCACCCTGTACACGACCTGCAAAGGAGATTTTGGCAGTTTCAAAAACCCAGTTGTTTCTATTCAACCACTGGCTCCAACAGACCCCAGCTACCAGGATTACCCCAATGTCAGACCTTATACTAGACTTACCAAGAGTAACACACTACCAGGAATTCCTATTAAACACATCACAAGTCACAACACACCAAACAAACCTCGCCCCTGAACGCTGAAAAAGAACATGGTCAGTTGTTTCAGCTGGCAAGCACAATTTACATATCTCTGTATCCCCTCCAATTCCTCTTTACTAACTGCACAGCACAAGGGATCCTATTTCTACCCATTGAGTATAAGAAATGTTCCACTATGAAAGTATTTCGCTCTTCCAAATCCGCTGCATGTAATTGTCTATAACTCCCCCAACTTCATAATTCTATACACGCTCTTTGTTGAGAATTGCCTTTTTCTTGTCATAGGGCCAGATCAACTTATCCCCACTGCTTGATAGCACCACTCCTTTCAGTTTCTCCTGCAACTCTTCCCTTGTTCATATTCACACCAGCTAATGTTTATAACACTGCTTTACTTGACATAAGAGATGAGTCTCAGACCATGAAGTTGGATTATGTATCTGCGCTTATGCACGTATTGTCTGTCAATCGATCTTGTTACCATGCATGAATAGTCCAAGGAAACACAACCAAATGAATAAATTCTGATGGATTTGTATAAGTTTTGGCCTGTAATGCTGTGGTATAATTCATCTTTGCCATTACGGCGATTTCTTCAATCAGTTCTTTCACAAGCAGTATCTGCTATCAGGGGTTTACGATGATCCAATCCCATTCCTGATAACTTGCAAGCATTAAGCAATATATCAACCACTCTTTTGCTTAAAAGTGTAGCCCAATATCAGGTGTTTAGGCTTCTGCAAGAAACCTATTGTCATGTGTTGAGCTGGATGATCTGGGCAAATTCCTGATGCCAGACCTCTGCAGAACTTGCCTTGCCTCCAGAGCATCAACCCATTTGCCAGCAGCAGCGTAAATGTCAGAAATCATAACTTGGCAGCCGGACTTCTTGGCATTGAGACTAAGGATTTCACCCTGGACTCTTTTAGCCACATCAAATCTCTTGTGCATTCGACATGCACCTAGTAGAGTGCCCAAAACCATGATATCAGGTGCCATTGGCATGCTCCAGATCAGCTCCTCTGCCTCTTCAAGAAGCCCTGCTCTGCCTAACATGTCAACCATGCAACCATAATGCTTCACCTCTGGTTGCACTCCGCAGGTAGACGCCATGCTCTGGAAGCACTGTCGACCTTCATCCACCAGCCCACCATGGGCACAAGCTGTGAGCACACCAACAAACGTTATGTCGTTCAGCTTTTCCCCTGATCTCAAATGCATCTATGGAATCCTGAGCATCGCCATTTATGGCCAACCCGGTGATGAGTGCATTCCAAGCCGAGACGTTCTTTCGGTCCAGGGAGTGGAAGATTTTGACAGCAATATCAGTTCTCCCACACTTGGCATACATGTCAATAAGAGCAGCACCGAGATTGTACTCGTTGTCAAGCACCATTTTGTGCTTGTCAATGAAGGCATGAACCCATCTTCCTTCTTCCAGTGATGTTAAATGTGCACATGCTGAAAGAACACTCACCATGGTCACCTGATTCGGCCACACAATTCCCTCGGTCTGCATTGCACGGAACAGCTCAAGAGTTTCCTCATAGCATCCAGCCTGAGCATACCCAGAAATCATGCATGTCCAGGAAACCACATCTTTCTCAGGCATGACATCGAACAGCTCCCTAGCGCCATCCATATCGCCATTCACTGCATAACCCCGGACCATCGCATTCCATGACACCAGATTCCTAACCGGAATCTCATCAAACATCTTCCTCGCTAGCGGCAGCAGCCCATGGCGCGCGAATCCCGTCACCATGGAGTTCCACGTCACGACATTCCTCCCAACAGCCGGCATCCGATCGAACATCTCTCTCGCCAAATCCAGCTCCCCAGCCCCAGCATATCCCCCACCATGGTGCTCCATGACACCCCGTTCCTCTCAGGCATTTCGTCGAACACCCTCCTGGCATCCCCCATCTCCCCGCACTTCACGCATCCACCCATCACCGTGTTCCACGAGACCACATCCGCGACGCCGCCGGCGCAGGAATCACCGAACACCTCCCGCATCGAATCCGTGTCCCTCATCGTGGCGTACATCGCGAGCAGCGCGTTGACGACGAAGACTTCCGCCATGAACCCGCGCCGGACAACCTGCGCGTGCACCTGCGCGCCCGTGCGCGGGAAACCCGACATCCTCGCTGCCACGCCGAGGAGTGGAGGGAAGGTGAACCTATCGGGGAGGATCCCGCGCCGGAGGAGGGAGGAGAATGCGGCGAAGGAGATGCACGGGGAACCGGAGGCGGCGGCGCGGATGAGGATGTTGTGGAGGAAAGTGGCGGAGGAGTAGGGGAAGAGAGGGAAGTGGACTTCGCAGAGCAAGGCGGCAAGGTGGGGGTGGGCGGGGAGGAGCGGGATGATGCGGCGGAGGCGGGTGGTGCTCCGGCGGCGGAGATCGCCGGAGACGACGAGGCGGCCGAGGAGGAGCGGGAGGAGGTGAGGCGGCGGCGCCATTTTTTTTTTTT
>CM002486.1:17052875-17067019 GCA_000325765.3 Leersia perrieri | reverse complement strand
AAAAAAAAAAGGCCAATTAACACAAAAGGCATGTTTGGTTTGAAACCAAATGGGTGTTCGGAACAACTACATGCAGCCAGCTGCCAACCAGCCAAAACCAGATGCAAGTCTCAAGTCTCAAATCACTGGCAAGTCTCAGGTCTCTAGTCGCCGAACAACCCCAAAATTTGCCATTCCAAAACATTGACATTTTGATTAGTAATTTGATAATGTTTGGTTTACTACCAGTTTTTTTTTTTTAGGGAAGGTTTACTACCAGTTTTGTCCTACAAGACACATGATGTCACTAAAATTTGTTCATGATTTGGCAGTGCCTCATAGTAGTAAACCAAACAAGTCCAAAATATCTACCTAAGCTAAGTAATTGCAGCTCATCCAGAACAAAATGTATTCAGGGACCAATGTGTATGATAGTACTAGTAACTTAGCAAGCAGAATATCTGCTATCTGAATGCTTTGCATTAGTCATTCATGTAGTTTTATCTAGTTATCCCATTTAACAGAGAATGCATTCCATTTCCACCTGACGTCGAAGCAGAAGGCAAAGCAAAAAAGAACATTTGTTTACTATGTTAGCTGATGTTCATAAGCCACATCCCAAAATCTATGTTCAGTTATCCTTGTTATCAGCTGCCAATCTTCATAGCTTGATTTCCTTCGCCTTTTACATTTGTCATGCTCGCCAGTGCACTCGGTGACTCAGAAGACACCGTAGTTGATTTCTGGACAGGATCAACAAAGTCAAGCCTCTTCTGTAGCTTCCTCCTTTTGTATGTATAAGGGTACTTATATCCTTCTTCAACTTCTGTAGCTGTCTGACTGGCAGCAGTCTTCATCTTCAATCCTTCTGGGTATCTATGAATTGTTTCGGACTGCTCTGATAGGTGTTTATAAGACGCAGGGGTGTCTCTATCAAGGGTCAACACCTCAGAAATACTTTCAGCAGTTTTCAGACTGTGTGGTATGCATCCATTTGTTTGATGACAATCAGTAATTCTTGTGAATGAATAAGGTGAACTTCCAGGAGTTATAGCATTTCGTTGACCGAAGTTTTTCAAAAGGTTCTTCTCATGGGGAAGTTCTGTAGTGCCAGATAACTCATTACAATATGCCGGAGGACTATGTTCAGTTGCGGACTGGTGGCAGGTACCCAGCATTCCAGAAAAGTTACCTCTTTCAAGCTCCTCTGGAACCATAATTTGGACTCCACGCAAACTTTTGACTGAGAGAGGGTAAGTATCAAGTGTGCTATCCCTTTGGTAGGCATTTGAACGTAGATTTTGCAAAGTACTCTTGCTTGTGCTCATGTGGTAGTAATAAGCTGAATTCAGAGCTACACCATGGACATCCAGTGCAGTAGCAAGAGGTAAGCTGGAAACCTGTACTCCCAGTTGATCAGCTTGCATCGGTTCTGCTGTATAATGCATGCCTTCATTGTGATTATTGAAGGAAGTATAATCGTTCTTTATCTTCAGCACACCTTTGGGCAGTCTAATACATGTTGTATTAAGCTCACTGGGAACATGAGAGATGGGACTCAATGAGCTCATTTCCATCGATTTGGCTCTGTAGTCTATTCCCTTGGGCTTGGCTGAAAATTGAGTGGTTACTGTCCCATCCATGCATTTGGCTCGCTTGAAAGGTGCAACAGTTGCAGATTTATCCTCATTGATAACTGATAGACTTCTATTCAAAGGAGAACTGTCTATGTCAACACCTGTGAGAGGATCCTCATGCCTTGTGTCGTTCCAGGTGTGAACCTTACCCTGAAGACTAGTGCTCACACCACGACTTCTCCATACCTTGCCCATGGATGCAAACTTCGAAATCAGACCATCATGATATGACTTGAGAAAATGGTAATGTCTTCGTCTTTCAAAGATCAGCAGGAGTTCCCTAGGCTGAGAAACATCTAAAGAATAAAGCCCACCATTCAATCTGTTGAAAAAACTTTGAACTGGACTCCCAAAGAACATATCACAGCCATTAAACAGCTCCTTCATTGTTAAAAAGAAGTCCTGTTGGTCCATGTCTGGGAGATATGCTGCTAGGCGGAATCTATCATCTTCTGTTAGACATAAGTTCCATGTCTCCAAAGAAAGAACATCATTCATTTGAGGCAAATCATAAAGGTCATAAGGGACACTACAGACCTGATCCCCAGACTTTGCAAGCTCACAATTGACCTCCACATGTTCATCAGATTCATGAATAGGGAGACTCTGAAGCAGCATTTTCTCCTCCTGTGTAATGCCCTCATCGCTGCCGTTGCAAGCCCACTTTTCTGTAGGCACACACCTTGCTACTTTCACAATGCCCATTGATGAAAGGAAGAATTGTAATACTGCACTTGGTATCAGATATAATCATAGAGACGGCAGCCAACAGTGTGTCCAGAACAATATCATCCTATCTAATGGAAGATCCCTGTGAGATGAGGGGAAAAAAAAACCAATGAATACCAGCATCCACATTCCATCAATAATGCAATTTAAAGACAACATTTTATGGTCTCATACACCAAGTAGGCTGGAAATAAATACATTATGGAGCCAAGTCTAAATAATTGGTGGATATAGCATGCTATACCGGTTTTTATCTGTTTAAAATTTGGGTGTCATATCAATTTCCATTTAGCAGCGGACAGATATACTGAATTACTGATTGTTGGTAAGCACAATGCTGTAAATTGGAGGCAACATTGTCCTGCCTAGTAATCAAACTAATTTCGCCGAAATGGTTCCACAAACAAATAGCACCACCTCACGGACATAAAACTAAGACAAGTTAAAAACGCTACACATTCTCAAATCAAGGGTTTGAAACAGTAAACACAGTGCAGATTTTCAAACAATTTGCATGATCACCACGAAAAACTCGCCCTTTTTCTTATGCAGGAGCATACATGCCTCGGCAATTACAGACCTATATACACCAATTTCACGCCAACCCCACAAAAAAAATTAAAGCACACTATCCTAGACCATCGATCACACATTCCACCGAACTGGAATCACGACCAAAACGGCAGCCAGCGCAGCGTCACCACCACATTGCATCCATCACATCAGCGATCACACCCCAACCAACGAAGCCAACGAATTCCCCCCAATCCACCCCCAACCCGAGCGGAATCCGTACCTAAAGCCCAACCCTACCGATCGATCAATCGGTCGATCGTTGTCCCACGGCGCGCAGGAATCGAAGAGAGGAAGAGGGGAGGGGCTCACCGGCGAGGCGGGCGGCGGGGGAATCGCTGGATCGGCGGCGAGGCGAGGCGGAGAGGAGGAAAGGCGAGGCGAGGAGAGGAGGAATTTTTTGTGTGGGGGAAATGGGGTGCGTGGTGCTACTGTGCCGCCGCGCTGTTGCTTCGCAGACGCATGGTGCTTTGCTGCTTCCATTTTGGCTGCGAATGTTGCCGTCCTGAGCAGCGGAGAACACGCAGCACGCGCAAGACACGAGCAAAAAAAGGCTTTTTTTTTTTTTTCCTCAATGGCTGCTCGCAAGTCAAAGTTACGGCCGGTTTTCTTTTTCCTCTTCTCTTTTACTTTTTTTTTCAAGGTAAAATTACTCCTTTTTTTAACAGAAAGGTAAAATTACTCGGATCAGTGAGACAGTGGTGACTTCTGGCTCTCATTATTGTCCTGTTTGCTAAGGAGGACGGAAATGAAATAAAATGTAGTTTTAGAGTTAATTTTTATATTGCAGTCTATGGGAATGATGGGTTCAATGTGATGTCGCTGCAGTAGGTGTAAGAAAAAAAAATTGCTTACTGAATATTGCAGTTGCGGCTATTCTAAACACAAGTTATTACTTTTCATCCTTGGCTTTTAGATTTATGGGATGAATAGAGCCTACCGTCTAAATTAATGATTCAATCATGCAAGTACAAATACAACGTGATTACAAACCATGCGCGTGAAATTTGGTTCTGTTTATTTTTAAGTAGGAAACGCATGCCTCGTTGGGCATTTCATTTAACCCCGTGTGCTTTGCTTATTTTTATGCAAGGATTTTCTTTGTTTTTTTAACATGTGTATGTTGGATTGTGGAAGGCAAAGCAAGTTACTCCAAGTCTCCAAGAGCAAATCAAATCAGTTTAAGATAATTTTGTACCAAATCGAAGTCATTTTAAAATTATTTGAGATAATTGCATATCAAATTTAGTCATTTAAAAATAAATCTTTGAGAGAAAAATTATTTCTCCAAGAAAAACTAGGTACAAAAGGCAACGGTACCAATTCTTATAAACGCTCCATTATTAGAGAGGGGTTTTACACCCTTGTCTTATGTACTATCCATAAATTCATGACCACGTGTTTTCCTTTTCACTCGCTTCTCTCGAAATAGAATTGTTGTTTCCATATCACTCATTTATCCAAAAATGGAATCAAATTAGCTAGTGGATATCACTCATTTATTGTAACCAAATCAGTCTAGGCACACATCTTTTCCAATCCTGGTGCTTGATAAGTATAGACCTTATGGTATATATAAAGGGAGAGTCAGGTACGTTCTCTATTTTATCTAGAGACCACTCTCTTCAGTTTAAAAATAATCGACGTTTTGGACATGACACGATATCCAAAAAAGCAACTTTGACTATATTTTTATATTATAATGCATATAGAAATATCAACAAACATATGATTTCGTTGAAGTAATTTTCAAGATTAATCTATATAAGTGGTCTCCATGTTGGTAAAATAAATATTTTTAAATTATACATAGTCAAACTTTAAAAGTTTAAAAGGTTTGACTTCGGTCTTATCCAAAATGTCAATTATTGTGAAACTGGAGGGAGTATCTACTTATAACAATTGAGATAATAAGATTTCTAAACACTAATGTATTAAAAAAAACTCTATTTTAATGTTCTTTCCTTTCTTTCATCCCATGCAACAAAATTTACCTCTAATAAATGCTAAGAGTTGACTCTTAGACATTGTTATGCATAGCAATAATGCTTATCTTTCTTCTCATCTCTCTCGTCCACATCATCAATCTTTTATGCATGACAACAAAAATAGTTTGCTAATTGATGTCTCTGTACATGCCCTTATAAAACTACTAGCAAGATGAACCAACGGCAAGTAGCAAATGACAAAATGCATGTAAAGGAAAATACAAATATTATCATAAGATGTTGTTGTTTAAATTAAAAATCAACCATAAAATATCATTTTTATTCTCCACCTAAATGGGGACGGTGAAAGATGTGAAGGAGGAGGATGGACAAGGAATGAAAACCGTTAGAAACAATACTATTTCTATGGAAACAGTCAATATTTTTTTAATATTTATCAATTTAACTATTTAATTGTGACTTTAATATAACACTAACATAAATTAGAAATATTAAACCTTTTATATGTATCTAGAATTGTAAACGGTTGAAAAACGTATAAGTTTTATAAAAACTATACTCAGTTGATCACGAATTTCTGCCAACCGTTTTCACTCCAGGAACCAAATTTACATGTACTATGTCAAGTTTTCAAAAAAAAAAAACATGTATGTCAATATTACAGTGCTGCGGTGCTGTTCCTCGGTATTAGTAAATGTCAAGATGCATGCTTGTGCAGTCGGCTACTTCCTTCGATGCAGAGTTGAAGCAGTGAAATAGCTCTGCCTTGAGAAGTAGGAGTAGTACAGCCACGAACCACCCACAGAAATGGCTATTGTAAATAGTATGTACGAAATGGCTATGTAAATATGTACTGGGCTGAATGGGCTAATGCCCGAATAGACTAGTAGCGTACACGAGGTTTGTGATTGGTTGCAGACTTGCAGTCATGAAGAATGAATGGGATCGATGCTGTGCAGGGCAAACAATTTGAATATCAAGCTATATTTAGATTGGAGGAATGAAGTTCACACATATTGATTTTGACTCATGAAACAAAATTTACTGATAAAATGCTACAAACTAGCCAAAATTACATTTTAAATACCATGTCGACATCTAAAAGGACATATTTTTACAATCGGAGAGTGTCATTAATTCCAACATGTGGTTATTAGAAACCGTGTAAATTTGTGGTCGTGACAGTGAAATTCAAAACCCTATAATTAACCGGCCAAACACTCCATGATTGAGCTGCAAACATAACTACACAGAGAACACACATCCGTTCAATAAAGCAAAATCAAAGCAACTTGGTTTGCCGCTCAAGGCTCTGCTCGATCGATGTGAGAACGGGAGTAGCTGAGTTAATTGTTGTCACCATCTGCTAAAATTCAGGCAAGCGATGCAAGCCAACCAGTGATCTTGGCGGTGGTGACTGGCCGGCAAGTTCGTCGTCTCATTAACTATAGATAGGTGAGTTCGGTGTGTCTGGTGGCCTGTGATGAATTAAAACTCCTTCTTGGAGATGCCTAATCAGCAGCAAAAAAATAGTACGCTCTTTTTTCACTGCAATTCTGGCTTGGAAATGCAGCAATCCGTGCCTCCTTGTCCATGATAAGCTTGTTCTTGGCTGGACCCTAATGTGTCAACATCTTCGCTATGTGCAGGGAACAGGGGAGTAGCCAGGTTGGGTGGTTGATCTGTACCTGATTTAAGTTAAGTACGCATGTGCTGAATCTCTGGGATTAGGAGGAGAAAAGTTTCAGGCTGGAAAGAAAATTCAGTTTAAGATTCAGCGAGAGAAAATATTGTCGTTAAGTAGTTGGATTAATTATTCAGTATTTAATAACCGACCGGTTACCGCCGGCAAGCACCAGAACCCTGAACAAAAGGGAAACAAACAGCAAAGTGTACGTCTCTGCACACCCCAGGAAGCAGCAAATGGCCTGCTATGGATGCAAACTAGCATACTTATTTCTGGTATTATGGACTGTGCCATTACTGCTTGAGGTGAGGTGAGCTTAAATGCTTAATTGTTAGGCCTAGGCCATCTGCAGCACTGAAACTAATTGTACCCCTAAAATATGGATGGTCCAATGCCATTAATCCTTCACTGGAGGGGACCCCCCTGATGAACAGTTTAATTTGGCCAACATTCATGTGCAGAAGAGGCCGGTGAGAAATGGATGCCGGCAAGGACAATCTGGGACAGCACTGCATCCAATCCATGCAGCTACCTCACCATGATCACCATGATTATGCTCCTTGGAGATCATGTTTTTGCCTGTAGCTGTAGATTAGCTCCCCCCTTCTTTCCTTTCTCTCTCTCTTTTTTTTTTCTGCAACTTGCTGCCACATGTGTGGCCTCATCTACTCTACTCGTGTGAGATGGAACGTTCCATGATGGAAAACCTTGTCATGAGTCCGTACACTGTGTAACAGTAGTTGCAAAATAAGGTTGTTTGAAACGTGGGAATTTTACTGAGGTAAATGTGTTTTTTAAAAGTTAATATGAAATTACCTTTGTTCTAAACGGGTCCAAAATATAGGGAGATGATACAGTGAAACAGCGTGAATTTCCTGCATTTTTTTTCTCAATCACATGATTTCTGGTATGAGGACAATTTAATAATGTACATGTCATGTTCTATTTGTTTGAAAATCCTGCATTTCAAAGAAGACTAAAAGGAAAGGTCCATATCAGTTGAAAATGTCTCTAGTAGAAACTATGAAGTTTGCAAGATGAGAAAACGTTTATTCAGCATTGAGAGGATCTTCTTGGCCAACCATAAGATATCAACTTTGTTGTTAGTATGGTCGTTATTGCTAATTGCTATGTACCGTACCACTTCGAGTGGCTTAGTCAACGCAAATCTCCACCACTTATTCTAAGTTTGACAGTCTGAAAGCTTGTATGAACGTTGGACGTGCCCATAGATTCATTCAGCACTTACTTTTCTGACTAAAATAGCACAGTTTACTATTGACTTGGTTTCAGACTTCCAGGAGCCAAAAGAAAAAAAATTAAACAATGAAACAAAGAAGAGCAAAGAAAATACTCATGGACACATATGACTGTTACTAGCAAGAGAAGTGTAGCCATCTTGTCATCACTGTCCATGTAATCAAGATTAGAGATCAGTAGTGTAATGCTTATCAGCTTAATAAACAATGCATCCTGCAGAAGGAGCAGCATGAGTAATCTTGTCTGTACTTGTGCTAATGAGGACAAATAGCAACATATATAAGATAACCACCTTTTGACAAAAAGGCTATGCCAGAGGAGGGCACTGTATGTGTATAGTGGAAAAATCACAATCTAAGAATCCAAGAAAAGATATACCAAAAGGTCTCTCCTTGCTGAAAAGAAGTTTGAAAAGTGGATTAGATTGAAGAGATACTGATTCTATTAGTTGTTCAATATAAAATTGTTTTTTAAAAAACTTGAATATTTATCAATAAAATAAATATTGTTAGTTTACACTTTCTGTACTTCCTTCTTAAAATTGCCCCTGAAATGTCATAGGAACCGTTGCTTCGCATCCACTAAAAAGACCTCAGTTGTACTAACCCAGAAAACATGTATGTGGAGTATATTCATGTGGCCTGTTGGGTTTGTATTGTCAACTGGATCTGATTACTAAAAAATATTTATTTTAGTTTTCAGATTCTTTGGCACTTGCAAATACAAAAGATAGATAATTTTGTACTGTTGCACCCATCAATGGACTAACTAGACATATCCACATGCATCTTGTGCCCTCCTCTCACTCTATTCATGCTTTTGTCTATATTGGTATCCAATTCATGGTGCCATTTAATCAAGTTTATAAAATTAAGAAAACAAAAAGGAATTTATTAATAAAACTACTAGTACCAAAGTTAAAATCGTTTATTTTGGTCCGAGAATGCATGTAAATATATCTCTATTTGATTCTTATATCTCAAAATCAAATCCCAAATATTTACCATATTGTTAAGGGAAAAAATCTCATAATACATGGGAGACTTTTTTGTATGATACTTTTTTTGAGGGATTTTTGTATGATACTTCATTGTAGTAACTTCCTCCATCATAGGATTCCATTATCCCAAAGGAGAAACACCATGATAGCAAGCAATAAATTACTACTACTAACACTCAACCAAACCCCCCACTTTTTTTTTCTTTGACAGAAGAAACCAAAACCCCACACTTAGAAAAACTAAAACATTTTTTTTTCTTTTCAAGCCCAAATCTCCAAGTTAAGACGACCATCCATACAAATCAGATGATACTACTAGTACTACACTCCTCCTACTAGTCTACTCCTACAAGACGAGGAAACATCAAAACACATCAAAACCCTATACAACAAAAAGAAGCCACATTTGCGAAAAAGAAGCCACATTTGCAGCAGCAGTTACCACCACCACCACTCTGTGCTCCGCCGTGTTGCCGCCGTCTCATTGGCCACCGCCGCCGCCGTCGCCGTCGCCGTCGATGGGGTCCTGCCTCTCCACCGACCTGCCTTCCCCCGCCGGCACGTCGCCGGCGGCGTGGCCGCAGCGGTGGCGGAGGAAGCGGGGGAGGGAGAGGAACGGGGCGGTTACCGCCGCCGCCGCCGCCGGCGGCGTCTTCTCCATCGGCGTCGGCGGCAAGAAGCTCCACGGAGGAGGAGGGGGAGTGGGGGAGATGACGGAGGAGGAGCTCGCGGCGGTGGAGGGGAGGGTGTGTGTCAACGGGGCGAGCGCGGCGGCGTGCCTGCACACGCAGCAGGGGAGAAAGGGGACCAACCAGGACGCCATGGTCGTGTGGGAGGTGAGCAAGCCAGTAACCCGCCATGGCCTTTGCTTGGTGATCTCTCTTGATCGTTTGGTGGCTCGAGCGATTCTTTGTTCTAGAAGTGCGATTCTCTTTTGTTTGTTTAGAACATGTGCTTGCGTTTACTCAATCGATTCAGAGTTTTGTTTGATTTGTTCTTTTTTTTCGTGGTATTGGGGTTGGATTAATGGCGGATTTGGATTCGGGGTGTGTGTGTATTCGTTTCAAAGGGAGGAGCGTTTTTGATGGAGTGGTTGGTTCGAAATGTGGGATTTGACTTTAGAACAGTGACCTCTTGTATTTTTTTGATATCTGAGTTTGTTTTTCGAATTGTTTCGGACAAATTCGGGTTTGTAGCAAAGTGTGAGCTCGAGCATTTCTTGATTTGGTACGGAAGTACTAATATCTTCTTACTATATGTTGGATGACTTAATTTGAAATGCGAAGGATTCAACTTTAGATTGTTTGAGCTTTAATCTGAAAAGGAGAAGCATGTGAAAATTGTGGGGAAAAGCACACTTTTCAAGTACTCAGTAATGCGATGTTTCCTGATTAATGCTCAAAAGAAAAATCTGATAAACGGGACAGGTTAGTTGGAATATTGGAAGCCGTCTTCTCGTCTTTTCGTTGATTCAAAATTTTGTGTATAGTCCAAGCGAGATCCTTTCCTGTGATCCTTGGCAAAAGTTTCTACCTTTCTTTGTATTGTTCTGTTAGTTTAAAGAACAGTATGACTTGTCTGTTTCTTCAGCCAGATGCTCTTGAGAAGTCAAGTGATTAGTTAGGTTTCGTATTAGCTGGCTTGGTCTATTTAACTTAGGAGTATATCCTAATCAACTACTGTCTAATTGACTCCTTTCAGTCTCATGATATGTAAACAAGCAGTTATATGTTTGTTCCATCACACAATATGTCATTGTGATCCTAATCTGATCATTGGTGAGGTTTAGCTAAAGGAAGTGAAGAAGTACAATCATGGATCATTCTCTCTTTTGTTTTAGACCAAGGACTAGGTAGCTAAACGTATGTAGATGTGTGATGTGTAGGAATATCTTGCGTGCTTGTTTTAGTAAGTCAAAGAAGTAAATAAAGGCAGCCACTTTATTAGATGCATGGTGAACATGCTCTTCAGAGGACAATAAAGAGAATTTATGCCTACAGATTCTCAGTATAGTGCTATTGATTGCTAATATCAAATAAAATAGGTACTTCCTTTATTGGACAGAAGGGTACTCCCTTGACAAATATTTTTATTTATTGTTGAATTGTGCTTCTCTCATTTTCTTTTGGCTTGTGATTTCTACTTTGTTTTCCGTCAGCTTTTCTTTTGAAATGGGAGTTATTCTAGAAATTACATCTCTATTCAACTTTCCACATGAATACGAAATACCCTTGTAGGGACTATTTTGATGTCTTGCTAATAGACTTCTGTTAACGTAGGGGAGTATTCTCATTAATTACAGATGGTCTGTTGCAACAGTAGCTAATGACATGGTATACAGATAGTCAGTTGTGACAGTTGCTAATTACATGGCATTATGCCCTGTGAGGGTTCCATCATGGGTGACCGGGTGTTAATTTGACACATTTTCCTTGCCTAGCTACTATATTTATTTATCTCATTTTTGCTATTTGAGGTCTGATATCTGATTCCATCCTAGATGCATTTCTCACATTGTCACCTTCAAAACCCCAACTACCTGTGTTGTCACTTTGCCATTCTTTGTGTAGGGAATACATCGTGGTGAAACACGAGATCACATAATAAAACCCACAAATCCCTGTTTGTGAGAACTCATTTATACTCTTCAGTTTTAATTTCCTGAAAAGTAATGTGCATTATCCATTTACTTGTAAACAAATTAATTACAAGCATTACCAGCTAATCATCATTGGTGCTGGGTGAGAAAAGGAGTCACTTATAGTCTAGCAATTGGTATTGTAAACTAATAATCTACTATCTGATGTTGCTCTTCCATTACTGCAGAATTTTAATACAAGTGACAGTGTCTTCTGTGGCGTGTTTGATGGTCATGGTCCGTATGGTCATTTTGTTGCCAAGAAAGTCAGAGATTCTCTTCCTGTCAAAATACGCACACTGTGGAAAACCAGTGCCAATGGGAGCACTAGTCCCCACCAAAATGGAAGCATTTCTGGAAGTGTTAATTCAGAAGAAACATCATCTGTTGTTGATGATGAATGGGGTGAATATGTTGATGACAATGAAAAGCTTCCTGAGATGTTTCTTCCACTTAAGCAGTCGTATTTTAAGGCTTTCAAATTGATGGACAAGGAACTCAAGATGCATCCTACGATTGATTGCTTTTGCAGTGGATCAACTGCAGTCACATTAGTAAAACAGGTGATTGGTGCTTCTAAACTTCTAATTTTTGTAGATAACTGACTGGTGTTTTGCAAAAGAAAAAAGAAAACAAAAGAAGAAGAGGTAGGTATTAAAATCAATCTGACAGATAAACTGGACATGACTTATTTTTCAGGGATGTGATCTTGTAGTTGGGAACCTTGGAGACTCAAGAGCAATAATGGGGACACGAGATGCTACCAATAACCTAACTGCTGTGCAACTCACAGTTGATTTGAAGCCTAACCTACCCAGTATGTTCATTTCTACTTATCTAATTTCAGTGGGTACCCGTATTTGCAAAACTGAACTTTCTCCTTGACTACACATTTAGGATTTTCTTCATTTCCTCCTCGATGGCTCTAGTTAAACTATTAATGCACCACTCCCTCCATTTTTATTTGTATGACCTTGGTTAGCTCAAAATTTGAACTAACCAACATCATACAAAGAAAAACAGAGGAAGTACAATCTGACTATATAGTACTTGTTTGGATTGACCACTCTCTTTTGGTTGGTGTAAACTTGTAATCCTTAACCTTCATTCTGCTTGTTGTTTTAGGGGAAGCTGCAAGGATCCAGCAGTGTAGGGGAAGAGTTTTTGCTCTTCAGGATGAACCAGAAGTTGCCAGAGTATGGTTGCCAAACAACGACTCACCTGGACTGGCAATGGCAAGAGCTTTTGGAGACTTCTGCCTTAAAGATTATGGTTTAATATCTGTTCCAGAGATATCCTATCGCCGTCTTACTGAAAAGGACGAGTTCATAATATTGGCCACTGACGGGGTATTCTTCTTATATCATCTTACTTTTGTCGACATCCCTTGTGAATAGAATACATCTGTGTCTCCAACTCCTAAATAATTCGTAGGGAGCAGTTTGTTATAGCATATTTGCGTACAAAGGTGTTACAGCTTTCAGCTGTTTTAACTTTTTGTTTTTGGTAAATTCAATGCATGTAGGTTTGGGACGTTCTCTCAAACAAGGAGGCTGTTGACATAGTGGCCTCAGCTCCATCTCGCTCGACAGCTGCCAGGGCTCTTGTTGACTGTGCTGTCAGATCATGGAGGTTGAAGTTCCCAACATCCAAGAGTGATGACTGTGCTGTTGTGTGTTTATTTTTAGACCATGCAAAGTCACCTGACTTGACTCAAGAGAATGAGCACGAGGAAGGAAGTACACAGGATGCTGAAATCCCAGTCACCATTGCTAAGGTTGACCAAGACATTGCACAAGGGGATGCAAATATCTCCAGTGAAGAGCAGATCACTGAGGCAACATTGCAACACTCTTACACATTAAGGGATGTCGATGAGATTGTACCGGTAGAGGAGCCTCCAGTCTCAAAGGAACCTGAAAGATGTGGATCTGCCCGCAGCCTCGCTGATTGTATATCCACAAACGAGGAGGAAGAATGGTCAGCACTCGAAGGCGTGACGCGGGTTAATTCCCTCTTGAACCTCCCCAGAATACTTACAGGCGACAAGAGATCGACCAGCTGGAGGAAGCGGCGATGAAAAATCATCAGTTAAATCATGGTGAGCTCGCAGAAGCACATTCCAGTCGAAACAGGCAATTTCAGCCAGGAGTGTGCAAAATTCTTCGGTCACTGGGATTTATTTGAGCCGATTTTTAGGTTTCTTCCCCCAGATTGTTTCATACACTCCAGATTGGTCTGTTCTTACTTTGTGCTCTTTGTCAGGAGGCGTTCCATGTTTGGGCTTCTTTACTTATTTTTGTGTATAAGAAAGTTTTTGTTCTCTGAGAAGTCTTTTGTAAAATCATGCAATGCCTCCTCATCTTTCCTCTCTTGGTGGATGGATGTTCAGTTCACCTGCCATTACTATGCTAGAACAAGAACTCGATCCTATGTGTATTAGCTGATTTTTCAGCTGAAAGTGTTAAGCTTCTTAAAATTTTGCACCCTGTTTGCAAATCTTGCTCGATCTTTCACAAGCTTGCCGATCTTAGTATGAGCCTTTGTGCTATTCATTCATCATCTTGAATCCTGTATCCGTCTGTAAAATCTGTGTAGACATCATTAAAATTCTTTCAATTCAAAATTTTAAACTGGCATGTAGAGTACATACCTACATAACAACAATTCATAACAATTCTATGAAGCTCAA
>CM002486.1:17035205-17052860 GCA_000325765.3 Leersia perrieri | reverse complement strand
TTCTAGAGATCCTATGGACAAGCAAAATCGGCCCAATAGCACTCGATTTCTGACAGGCCCAACAGCAACCGACCAAACCAATCCCCACTTCCCCTGTTCCCCACTTGAATGCGCTTTCCTTCTTCGAAAGTGCATACCTCTCCCATGAACTACGCTTTCCTTCTATGAAAGCGTATTCTATCTTGTTTACTGCCTCTGACTGGTGGGGCCTGATCTCTCGTTCCCCAAATCAACCTACCCCTTATCGTCGTCGACTCGTCGAGGCGGCGGCTAGTCTCCTCCCTTCTCTCTTTCTCTCTCGTTTCGAAGCAAACGCAGAGGAGAGGGGAAGAGAGGAAGAGGGAGGAGGCGAGGAATTTCTAGGGTTAGGGTTTCGAGAAGAGGGGGGTTTCAGCCATGGGGATGAAATTCTTGAACAAGAAGGGGTGGCACACGGGGAGCCTGCGGAACATCGAGCGGGTGTGGGTGGCTGAGGAGAAGGAGAAGGAGGAGCAGAGGAAGATCCAGGAGCTGAAGAAGCAGCAGGACGAGGAGCGGGAGAAGGCCGCCTTCCGCAAGCTCCAGGAGGACGCCGGCCTCAAGCCGTAAGCTCGCACACGCTACCCATCCTTACTGATTTCTGGTTTGGTTTGGTTTCGATCTGTATTTGCGCGGAGAGGCTAGGGTTTAAGGAGAAATTGGTTTCGGGGAGAGGGGCCGGATCGATGCGTGGTGTTTTTAGGGTTTCGTAATGCTAGATCGCTTAGATTTTGTTCAGGATGCAGGTATCCGCGGTTTTAGTTGTATTATGCTGTTGGGGTTGGGCGAATTTTCTGTAATTTGGTTCAATATTACTTCTCCTGATTAGAAATTTCATGAGGTTAAAGATCTCCAACTGGAGCATACAAATGAGCTAGGATCTGTTCGGTGCAATTAATTTGGAATTTTCTGTTCCTGTTAGTGGGGAAATTTTCGATCGATTTGCTTACACCGTGCTTATATTTTTGGCAGGAGGCAGGAGAGATTGGACTTCCTCTACGAGTCAGGGTTGGCTGTTGGCAAGGGGAGTTCTGAGGGATTCCAAGCTTTGCAACCATCTGCCCCAGCAGCAGCTGCTGCTGCCTCTTCTTCTGCTCAAGCAAGTGCTGGCTCTTCCCAGGTATGACAACTGTTTCTTCTTGATCCTGTGATTGTAGCTATGTTAGTTGCAGTTAGAATTTTTTCCTGGGTGTGCACCTATTTACACTGAGAGTCCCGCTATACGTACGATGATCTGTTTACGATCTTCGTACGATGAAACGGTTCTTAGGTTTACCAACAATTCCAAGGGTGCACAGGTTCTGATCCAATACACAAACGAATCTTCCACTGAACCCATATCCAAAGCCCAACTCATCAGGTATTCCTGCCATTGTATATGTTTAACGGCGTCGGCACGCACAAGACCATCAACAGTTCTATTCTTTCTGTGTTTTATAGCCATCCATCAATGCATCATTATGTGTAATTGTGTACTGCTGTTAGAAGTCTTCCTGCCAATCGTATACGTATAGCGGCACCGGCATGCACTGACAGGACCGTGAGTAGTCTTGACAGCCATCCACATGCATCATCATGTGTATTATTGTCAGAAAGTTCAGGTGTCATGTCCATTTAAAAAGTTCAGGATGTTTATTCAGACTTCGGTGGAGGTTTAGGTTGTAAAATCATTTAAAAAGATGTTTCCTCAGGCCAAAGGAAATCAAGCAAATTAGATGGACTGTCCATGTACATACCTTGTTCCTGTGCAATCTGGATTAGTATTTCTTTCAGATAAGAAACATCGACGGGGAACAGGGACCAGTAGACGGCAGCGTCGTATGCGTCAGGAGGTTTAGGTTTGAAGAAAGAAGAAGGAAAGATAGTTTACAGCGTACACAAAGAAGTAGAGGAAGTCGATGAGTCGATATGGGCCTTGGGCCCATGAGCTCCTAGACTCCAGCATGCGACCTTTGACTCGTGCCGTCTATGCCGTCTGCGTTACTTCGTACTACTATCATAAAGATTGTTCGTACACACAGCATTTTCCTTTACACTGATATTATCAAAGAAATGTGTATTATGCTGTGACAGGGCAAATCGTTGTTGTAGTAGGATGATGTTGCTAGGATTGTTTTATGATATTGCCATTCTAACAAATGGGCTGAGATTCCTAGATTGGGTGCTTCTGTTGTAGTGTGGTGATACTCATCTTTGAATTTGTAGAAAACAATAAAATATTTGCATCCTTTCTTGTATGCAATAGCAACATGTCTCCTACTCTCTAGTGGATCATTAAATAAATAAATACGGATAATTAAACAACAAAATATGTATAGTGTGCGTACATGGAAACAGTTGTCTGTGGTGTGGATATAGTAAGTTTTTTTTTTAATTAATCCTTCCTTCTTGCTTCCATTACATTTTACATTTTTATGTGCTCTCTTGAATGGTTTTTGTGTTATAGACTTTTTAGTCAAGGGAGTTAAAAGTGTAAAATATCAGTGATTTCATGTGCACTATATCATCCACTGGTTGTATTGAATTGAGCTAGGAGTATTAGCCAAATATCTATTCATCACTAGCTATGAAGGAGTACTTAGAAGGTAATTTCTTATATTCTTTTGTTTGGAACAATTTCAGGCAGCTGCTCCAGGTGCACTATTTGAGGATAAGCCCCAATCTGCAAATGATGCATGGAGAAAACTCCACTCTGATCCTCTCCTGCTAATAAGGCAGCGGGAGCAGGATGCGATCGCAAGGATTAAAAACAATCCAATCAAGATGGCTGAGATAAAGAAATCAGTAAGCTCCGTTCTTCCTTTCTGGGTATTTTAAGTACTGTCAAGCTCTTCTGATGTCAACATATTGGATGGCTTCTACTCAATCTTCCTCAAACACTTTCACTGACAGAACTTGGTCTTGTGTAGGTGGAAGCCGAGAAAAAGCAAAAGGTAGAAAAGAAAGAGAAGAGAAAGCACAAGAAGCACCATCATCACAAATCAAAGAGTAAGAGGCATCACTCAAGTGAGAACTCAGATTCAGAGGAAAGTGATGGCAAGGATGAGAGAAGAAAGAGTGTTCATTCCTCAGAGCATAAGAGAGAAGAGAAAAGGTCAAGACGTGATAAGAAGGATCACAGACAAGATTCAGAAGATGATGAACCAAGGAAAAGACGGCATGCGATCTCAGAAGATGATGAGCCAAGGATGTCAAGGAAGGAGAAGAAAGGGCAGAGAGAAGACTCAGAAGATGAGAAGCCAAAGAAATCAAGGAAGGATCAGCGTAGACATGATTCAGAAGATGAAGAACCAAGGAGAAAACACCATCCGTCAGAAGATGATGAACCAAAGAGAAGACAATCTGAGGTTTTAGGAGACGATGAACAAAGGAGAAGAAGGCATGAGATGCCAAGGCATGATGAATATTCAAGACGGGATCGTTCAGATACCGATGATAGGAGAGGGAGACACTATGCACCGGCAGACCGCAACAATGCTTACCCTAAACATGACAGTTCAGATTCAAGGCACAGGCGACCGGAATATGGACGGGGCAATTCCACTTCTGAACTACCTTCAGAAGGCCAACGAAGGCAGGAAAGCCAACAGAGCAGGAATGGGCCTACGTTCAACCGGCGACGGGGTGTCCACCACATGTCAGAGGAAGAGAGGGAAGCTCGACTTCGTCAAATGCAGGCTGACGCAGAGGTACACGAAGAGCAAAGATGGACCAGACTCAAGAAAGCTGCAGACGACGATGCCAAGGAGGCGGCAACTGTGAATGTAAACCAATTCAAAGGGAAGAACTTCTTAGAAGAAGAAAAGAAGAGCATATTTGGAACCGAGAAAGGCGGCAGCGCCACGATTGAAGAGAGCATCCGGCGCCGTGCCTACTATTCGCAGCGCAATGCCCACGAGAGCAATGCGTTCAGGCGGTGAGCCCTTAAAGCAGAAAAGCAGCTACTAGCATTTGCTTAAGCTCCTTTTTTCTTTGTCCCTTCTGGTGTATTGTTGCATGTTTTGTATGGAACAATCTTGAAATGTTTGTACAACACATTGATGTTCTGAATACACTCGTATTATAGTGGTCTGTTCCTCTGGTCACGTTTAAGGAGGTATACTGCAGGGACTCTGTTACCGATGTGTGTGCCACCTTTGGGCCCACATGTCGGTGACCAGGTCACAGTTCTGGTTCTATTTAGATGGGGTGATAGGTTAAATATAGATGCAATGAAAAGATAATTAAATGGGCCTGTAAGCTGATCGTTCGGCCTGTTATGTGTACATAGGCTGAATTTTCCGATCTAGGTGCGCTAACTTTTAGGCCTGTTGATATTGTTCAGCCTGATGATGTGTTGATATACGGCCTGTCGATGTGTAAAACGGGCTGTTTAGTCGGCATGCTGATGTGTACGTGGGCTCATTTTTTCATCTGATGATAAGTGGGCTTACTTTTCGGCCTGCTGATGTATATATGGGCTGAACTTTTCCCTGCTAATAGGATTTAATTTAGGCCTGTCGATGGGCTTTTTTCTCGGCCTGCTGATGAGTAGATGGGTTGATTGTATGGGCTGCTGATGTTAACATGGACTTTTCCTTCTTTGGCCAACTCCAGGTAATATATACATGGACTATTTTGTGGTTTAAAATGGGCTAATTATACTCCCACATTCAAAAATATAAATTTGTGCAAGGAATCTGGATACAACCGCTATGCAAATTCATTATAATACATGTCATATCCTACCCAAATGCTTATAAATTTGGATGGAGTATTTATTTGCAAGCAAATGGTCAGTCTATAAAATGTGCGTTTCACCTGGAAACAAACGGGCCTTAAAACATGCGACTAATCGCTGGATTCGTCGAACCACACATCCGCAATATGCACAAACTAAAATAACAATAATAATAATAAATCAATGCGAAAGTAACACTGTAGACATGCGGCAACCTGCTACAACTTTATTTTCTGTAGTCCATTACAAGAACATTCTTTTATTCTTTTTGCCTCTTGTATACAGAATTACCTGTGATGTTTCCCCACTGTCTTCTGCTAAGGACTACGGAAGAATGGGTGTTGATCTTAGATTTATATACATGTCGCAGCCACAAAGTACAACACAACGGCCACCGCTATTTTGCGCTTTCATGATTCCAAAATGTGGACCTGAGAAGCAAGTGCTACTTTTCTGCTTTCCCTTAATCACGGGGGCCTGACGAGCAAGTGAATTTTCAGAACGTTGGGACTCATAGGGGAAACTCTTTCTGAAGAACATCCAGGTTGCGGGAATCACATGCTGCGACCATGTCAGCTCGTGATGCGTTACTGATTTTAGAAGAGAAAAAAGTCAGTCAACTAGAATCAATGCTGAATTTACAGACAGAACTGATTTCTAAAGGCACTCAAATAGGAATAAAAAATCTTGTAGTGAACTAGAATCTGAGTTGAGATGTTTCAATAGTATATGAAAGTTTTTTAAAAGTGACCGACATTGATATTCTTAGGAAGTGAAGGTATCTCTCTAGTATCTTCCAAGAACTTCAAATATCTCATAGTATGACAGATTAAACAAGTGGACAAGTCATACCTAAGAGAAATCCTCAAGTACTGCCAGGCATTGTCAGCTTTTGGATTCATAGAAACCGCTCTTACATAGTATCGAATAGAATCTTCATATAAACCCTGCATAACAAGCACAAAAAACTGTCATCCCAACAGGGGTGTACATGCCTGTTGTCATCTTGTTCTAAACGACATTGATGCTGGACCATGGCATCATTCAAATTTGCGCTCATATATCCGCGTATTAGGTATGTATAACAGTTTACATTAATATAGTTGAAGTTTAGAATGAATAATAGTATTTAAATGGCATACAATGCACAAAATCTTGAAAAAGAGCTTTTCAGATTTGAGTGGAAAGCATGATAACAACTAACATGTCAAATATAAAAAGCAAATAACTGGAAGCATGCAAGCAGCAAGCTCACTTATAACAATGATGATTGCATAGTTTAGTTGAGAAATGAATAATGCTGACAAACCATAGACAACATAAAGCTATTTGGTAGCAATCTGTTAGAGAAAGATTACCTGGTTGGCATAGCTAATTCCCATATTAGCCCATGCACGTACATAATTGGGCTTTAAGTCCAGAGCCTGAAACCAGAAGCAACCAAGTGAATAAGCTGAAGCTTTTAAATTTTGTCTACATTGGAGATTCATCAACAGTTCTACATTGATAATAATTGACTCAATTTTTCAATTTTTCTGTTTTCTTATCTACAATTGGCTGATAGTAATTAAATAAGATGATTTCAATCAGATGTAAAGGCAAACAATCTAGGAGATAAGACCTCAAAGGATACTTGTAGCAAAATAAGTGAAGGTGTCAAGATTTCCAACCTTTCCCTAAGCTGTGGGAGATCGGACCCAAAACCCATGGTATTATTACAACATTAAGCTCGAATTGAATGGGTTTACTGTAATTGGGTCTAAAGAAGTAATGGATTGTTGCATATTGCTTGAACTGAATGCAATCTTACTACCAATTATACCAAAATTGCACCCATAGAGGAATGGCCAGACCGCCAGAAGCCACAAATGTTGCAATACACTCATACATCAGCTCCCACATGTCTATGAGTCTACATACTGGTCATGTCATTTGTAAAAAAGTATTTGAAAAGGTCTGAATACAAATTAAAGAAGGATTTCTGCCATCTGTAAACAATTCTGTTAGTCTTTTCCGTTCACACACTAGTGAATACATTTGCCAGGAACATCCTCCGAAAGGAATAGGCAGAGCCCATTGAGTGGATCAAGTTGATATTCTTAACAATATGACAAGTGTTATTCTTTTTCAACCAAACATGTAAATAAATTTCGTACATAATTAGCAAAACATTCACCAAAGCTGACAAATAGATACAAAAAATAATTACCTGCTGATATGCTAATATTGCATCGGCACTCTGGATGCTGTTCGCTTGGGTTGCACCAAGCTTGTTCCAGAGAGAATAGTCTTGTGGTTTCAGCTGCAGTGCTGTCTTAAATGATGCTATAGCTTTATCATATTCTCTTGACAGGTTATACAAGACTCCCAGAACAATATGGACATCAGCGTCCTCAGGTGACATTTGGGCAGCCTCATTAAACAATCTAATAACCTGATCAGAGATAAGCTGCTTAGTACGGCAAAAAAAAAATATTTTTTTTAGAGATACCAGCAAACATACCATACAAGAGAAACAGTACAGGCTAACAGTAAAAAAAATCTTAGAAAATAAAAGGACCTCACACTAATAGAATTCTAGAGAAAATATCTAGAATATATATAGACCATATCAATCCGAAGCTGGAGATGCCAACATTATTTTGTTACATCATGAAACATGTGGCACTTACATCAGGACCATAAGGTGAATCAGTTGGCTGTGGAGGGGCGATACCCCCATATTTTGGATGATTCTGAAGCCACCTATGAAGATATCTTAGTGCTTCTCCCTGCTCCAACTCTGCAGCAATTACATAGAAGAATTAAACCTTAAATAAGTATACAAAAAGCTTCAAGGCATAGAGCCCATTTGAACTAAATTTTAGGCCATGTTTGTTTTTGCTTTTGATTCTTTTGGTTGTGGAAGCAGTCCAAGAGCTGGTATGGAGATGCTTTTGTGGATTTTGTAAAATGATGTTCTAAAACTGTCACTGAGGAGTATTATATTCTTTTCATTCATATCAAAAGCCAAACTCACACTCAACTTAAAGGAATCCAGCTTCTGAAAATCAGGATTATGAAAATCAAAAGCAAACACAAAAAGGGTCCAAGAGTATTTAAGTCATAAGATGATAAAATAAACACTAGGCTTCCTGTGGATGATAAATTAGCTTTATTTAGTTGTTTGACAAACTTGTATCTGTTAACCAGTCTTGTTACTTATATGTTCTAACCATTATTTATGCCAGTCCATTTCTTGCATGAGCAAATTGAGTAGAAAACTGAATTACTATGTACACACCATTTGTGTGACTGACACCAAGTGCAAGAAGAACTTCCAGGTTTGTTGGATTGGCTTCTAGTGCACGCATCATTGCTGCGATTGCCTGAAAACAAAGCAATAATATTTCCTTAGGTGAAACAGAAGCATGGAGTTCATACATCAATCATAATGACATATCACATGGTGCTGAAAATTTAGATTAAAAAATAATTTCATTACAGACTAGTCTGGAACTCTGGATCCATCCGTTCAAGTTCCCTACATATTAAGTTTATGCAATTCTTGCAAGGGCATGCAGAATTTGATAGAGCATCCATGTTGGAGCAACTATGTAGCAACAGTCAGACTGGGCCTGGACGTAATTTACAGCTCAGGCTCTAAAACTGATAAAAGGTTTAAAAAATAATTAAAATTAAAATCATGATGCACAAAAACATGCAGTGCACCCATGTTGGACCACTAATTTTGAAAAATCAGCACATCGAATGCCTATGTGCCCCTAATTTACATCTACATCCATCCTTAATGGAAGAGACACAAACCTGTTGATCATCATCGTTTTCAGCATGTGTTACTCCAAGTAACCTCCAACCTTCAGAATTATCAGGATTTTTTAAAACCTCAGCCTCTAAAGCAAGAACAGCTTCACTTAAGAGGCCTTTGCGGAAAAGTTCCTGGCCTTCCTGCATTGGATTAGGGTGACCAACATATGGGTTCATGTCAGAAAAAACATAAACCCCTCGAGATGCACCAGAGTTTTGTTTGGAAGATGACAATTGGTTCTGGAACCTACAAAGCACAAACATGGCATGTGTAACTGATACATAAAAAGAGCTTCTGTAAAATAAGAAACTGACGGTAAAAAAACTGAAAACTGAACCCACACAATCGTCATAATGAACCAAACTAGACAGGATTATGGATCGAAGAATACTTGATGCAATTATGGTATTCCGATGTAATGATTGTTGGGAAAACATATCAGACACAATGGATGTCAATCTCAAGGATAACACAATGATAAATCACACAAACAGAGGAGCAACAGATTTGTACTTACTCATCTACCCATGGATCAGCAGAGCTTTCACCAAATGCTCCTCCACTGAACTCTTCTGCCCATTCATCATCAACATGCAACTTAGAGAACTCATCAATCCAGTTATTGTTGAGGCCACCTTGATTATACTCACTAGAGAACTCATTAGCCCACTTCTCTGCTCCTTGCGACATCTAGAGAGTAAAGATAAGTAATGCAACATCATCAGTGCACAAGCACCAACACGGTGTAATATTTCCATTTTTAAATATGATACAGAACTAGAAGATTTGTATTAATAGCAATATCATTTAATCAGAAACTTCAGTAACTGGATTGCATGTCCAGACAGAACAAACACGTTCCATCATTTTTGTTGTACTCCATCCCAAATTAGATGTCATTTTGTCTTTTTGCTTGTAAAGTTTGACCATTCGTCTTATTCAAATAATTAGTGCAAATATAAAAAAGGATAAGTCACATTTAAAGCATTTTTGATAATAAAGCAAGTCACAAACAAAATAAATAATATTTCTATAATATTTTGAATAAGACGAATGGTCAGATGTTATAAACAAAAACTCAAAACAACAAGTATTTTCGGACAGAGGTAGTATATTACATGTTCATACCCTCACAAGTTCATAAACTTACAATACAAGGTAGCATGTTAACCATAGTTTTACCACCAGCACTTTTATTAGTTTTTGTTTGCGTTGACCAACGAAAACCAGATCCCCACTAAGCACGTATTACCGACATCCAGCTGCATTACCTCTTCATGAACAAACTGATCCGCCCAAGAGTTTGCGTTAGCGTTGTACTGGGTTTGAAACTCATCAGCCCAGCCACTGGATTGAGACGCTGAACCTTGTTTTACTTGATTATCTTCTATTATAAGTTCACCACGGCTCATCTTAGAAACAAACTGGAAGAATTTAGAGTTCTTCCAAAAAAAAAAGAGAACAAAAGTATCATCAGGTGCTTAAGAGTTAAGACAGGATGATCCAAATGCACCTATAGCACAACAAAGTTTCTAGCAGTATAGCCAGAATGCCAGATGATGTGAGGTCTTGAGGCAATTACAGTCAGTATTGAATTGCACGTGTGCAGAACTGCAGATTCAGCACAATATATGAATTGCGGTGTGCTAGGAAAACACATTAAGACAGGATGATCCAAATGCACCTATAGCATAACAAAGTTTCTAGCAGTATTGCCAGATGACGTGAGGTCTCGAGGCAATTACGGTCAGTATTGAATCACACGTGTGCAGAACTGCAGATTCAGCACAATATATGAATTGTGGTGTGCTAGGACAACACAAGCAAATAATACAGCAGCAGTGCACACTATGCCATCTCATCTCAACATATCTAATAAGTTTCCCCTCTTTCACTCTTGAAAGGCAGATCCTGACATCCTATTTAGGTAGACTGGTCTTGTTTTGGGAAGATTCATTTACTCAGTTATGGTGCTTGGAACACACTCATCAGAAAGTGGTATATTAATATATCACACTATTAATGTATTATGTGCAGTCCCGCAATTGTGTGCACACAAATTAATTGGAACTCATAGTAAAATAAATAACTTATGAATTGATTGGATTCAATGTTCAAAACCAATTAGGATTTATCCTTCAAGCATATTTCTAACAAAATTAAAAATGTTAAAAAAGTACCATCCATTCAAAATAAAAGGTAAGCAGTCCTAAATCCTAATAGAGTTAAATAAACAAAATAAATCATCATACATACCTGAAATTTTGGGTCATTATTGCTTGCTAATGTTTGTGCAAGCATACGGGATTGCTCCATAGCTGCCAGATTTGCCATGTTCGCTCCTCCCATCATTGCCATCTGGGACTGATGCTGCAACAAGATAAAAATAGATAAGATAATTTAAATCACAGACCCAAGGCTAGAACTGAACAGGGCAGGGATGGCTTTTAAACATGATGACTAACACACTCATATAATTATATGGCCCCGTTTTACTCCCATAGTAAATAAAATAAAGTTGTCAATATCCATAAAGTTGAAAAAAGAGTTACATGTGAAAATGCCAAAAAGGATTGAATAAGGTTCTGACCTGTTCAAACTCAGAGGCCCAACCATTGGGACCATACTGCTGCTCAAAAGAATTAGCCCAATTTTCCGAGTTATTATTTTGCTTGTCAAACTCAGTTATCCATTTATCTGAGACAACATGCATTGGAGCAGGTCTCATAGCGCTTTGCGACTGATTCCAATACTCCTCCATCTCTGAGTATGGTCCATGTAGCGGGCCTTTCATTCGGTAATTACTGTCAATATCAAGTGAATGCAGCAATGTGTTTACCTGACACAGAAGGGCATTCGTCAACATAAGATAGCAGCCAGACTAAATTTAGGTCACATCATATAAAAAAGGCTACTGTAACAATCTAATTATAAAATGGAACACAGAAATAAGTGGTTCACAGAGGCAACAGAAAAGTTAACTCAACCTGTGCTTGTATATATTCTTCAGGCTGGTCAGCTAAAATGTGGCGTGCCATAATGCAACTACGATCACGTATGCATTGTTTGTCACTTTCAGATAAACCAAGCGCTGGCACTGGAGCAGGTTGAAATGGCACACCAGCTTGACCACTTGCTAGGAAAGAATGCAGTACACCAGACAAGACCCTTTGTGGAGGACCTGGATAATTTTTGGGAGCCATTATAATGTGCAGCAGTATATTATTAAGTGATGAATATATCAAGCATATAATAAATGGAATAAACAAAAAACTATTAATCTACCATCCAAGACTGGCGGTCGAAAAGTTGGGCCTGTGCTGTTAAAAATTTGATCAAACTCTTTAAACTGAGCATCGGGCCCCGCAAACTCAGAGAGTCCTGGAGGCCGAAAAGATTCAATCCAATCATGAGAAGGACCCCCACGGATGAAATCAGCGCCCTAGAGGTGTGCAATTATAGTTAGGAATGTTCTAAAGGGAACCAAAAGCAGCAAACTGAATGAGCATTGCCATTACCCGTGCAAGTGGCAGTTGATCTTGCTTGAACTCATTCTCTGAACCAGGGATGGTCGATAAAGGAGCAGTTGCCCCTAATTCAGATGTTGTTGGAACATTAACTGAAGATCCAGGAAGTTCCTTTATTGACTGCACAAAGATAAGGTATCGAAGTTAGTTTGACTATTAATGCAGTTTGGATGTTAATCACCCCAAATTTCTACTATAATACATTAGAACAGAATAATCCAAATTCCCACTTCATTGCACCATAGACTACTACACCCATATGCATTAATGTTGGGAGGATTTTAACTTTTATTAAGGTACATCCACTTATATTTGGACCATTCCTTTGCGACATAATAGTGGCTAGAATCGAACATGGTAAGCTATTACAACATAGGAGGAAAATAGGTCACCTATAAGTTTTTCCTCAACATACATGTAAGAAAAGAAATTGGTATGAACTTTAGTAATGTTTCAAGATGCATTTTTCTATATATGATGATTTCTCAGTTCAAACAAAAAGGATAACAAATGTTTCTCTCCTCTGATACATTGGAAGTGGAATGTTACTGAGCGGAGTAATTATAAGGAATAAATCCATATATGACTTATGCCGAACAGTGTCAATGTGTCATGCTCATGCAAATGTTGGTTTAAGGATAAAACAGGTTGCATGTGCATCCCTTTTGTCCCATGAAGAGCTAATCGTTTTCCAGTTGGTCAGTAGTATTTATGCTAAATTTGACCTTAATAGATGAATGGTTGTGATTACCTTATATCTAGAGGGATCATAGGTGCACCATCAAAGAGCTCTTATTATTTATGAAGAATTGTTAGAGAAGTAAAGGTAAACTAGAGGTGGGCACGGGTCAACCCATATGTAATCCTTGACCAACTCTAGTTCAACTAAATGAACTAAGTTTCACTATTGAGAGATATCTCATGATTAGTAACATGGAACATGGAAAGAACTGAACTGAACCAGCACTTTTGGAACAGGATTTCCGTGTACTTAAGTGCCACAGATGAATTTTTAGTGTTCTTCTATGTAAGGTACCAAGAGGAAACGGCACCTTGTTCAGGCAGCTTCAGCTCCAATCTAAGACAAGACCCCACAGAATCATAGATAGGGTGACATGACGAAACACGGATGAATGAACCGGTCAAAATTCAGGCATATCTTACTAACACCCCCTCATGAACTGTGATGAGTAATGTCACCCACCAATTCACCTAACTTTGCACAATTACCAGATGAAGCAGCATAGTTTCTCCACCCTAACCATCACAGTACGAACCAAATACATCCAAAGTAGCCCAACAGTACACAAACCCTAAATCGAATCGCTTCAGTCTCCACAACAATCAGCAAAAAATTGGGCCGTCAGGGGAGCGATCTAAACGGCGTCTAATTGATCCAGCCCCCAACAATCAATCACCACCATGACCAGCTGAACTAAGCCTATAAAACCCCTAGCCGAGGCCACTGGACTAGCGGAGCTAGGGCATAGGCTCACCTGCGCTTTCGACGATTGGCCGAGGAGGGCGTTGGCGAAGTTCCCGAAGGGGTTGGACGACGACGCCCCGTCCGGGGCACAGTTGCCCTGGCCGGTGATGAGGTGCCGCATCGCCATCTCGGCCCGCTCTCTCCCACCGGAGCTCGCCGCCGGCGAGAGGCGTTCGGCTCGAGGTAGAAGAGGGAGAGAGAGAGAGGAGTCGTGTGTGCCGCGTCGCGGTGGCTTTGCGGGTGTGGGGGAGTTGTACGGAGTAGTGAGATGTTGGACCCGATAAGACCAGGAGACGTGAAAGATCGTGGTGTATACGTATGGGTGGTTGAGAACACGTTTTATTTTCGTTTTAGATATTTTTTGCAGTTACTTTTTAGTTCTATTTTTCAAATAGTACTTATTTCGACGGGGATTTTCAAATACTGGAGACATGGCGAGCGAAATTTTGTGTATGTAAATCTAGAAAAAACTGTCTTATTGAACTACCGTAAAATTGTAAATTTGAGGTAGTGTATCACGGAATTATACATTTTATTTTATATCAAAATTATCATCAAACTGTTAAAATAAGGTGAAACAACATAAAGGTATGGGTTTAGTGACAAAGTTGTCACAAACTAACATATTTTAAATTTAAAACCCTATAATACTAGAATTATACAAACATTTTGTTTTTTTATAGATTTAATGCTAAATCTAAATATATAGTTTCATAATGCATTGTCTTAAATATGTACCTTTTGTAATCGTTCGGTCAAAGTATCTTTAATTTATGAAAAAATGTATTCAATTTGTTATGTTCTACACGGGTTCGTAGAAATTACAGTGAAATTCGATACTCGGTGAACTTTTTAGGAACGATAGTAAACTTACACGAAAATCCCGATGGATCGAATATACAGTAACCGGCCCGTTTATGCCACCACTTCTGTATAGGCCTGTTGGGCCCAAGTAGGTCCATTTGGGCCCAACACGAGAAGGGGATCACCTTCTTCTTCCGCACGCGAGCAAAAGCCCGACGGAAACCTAAGCATACCAAAGGCCACAACCCAAAACCCCCCTTCTCACCGCCGCCGTCGTCGCCGCCGCCGTAACCCTCGCCGCCGGCGCTAGGTCACTCCTCCGCCTCCGACGATGTCGGCGCCATCCGACCCCGCCGTGGCATCCCACCCTTCTGCGGCGGGCGCCGCCGCCGCCGCAGCGTCCTCCAGCAGCGGGCTCACCTTCAAGCTCCATCCGCTCGTCATCGTGAACGTCTCCGACCACCACACCCGCGTGAAGGCCCAGGCGGCGTGCTCCGGGGACGGCGGGGCCTCGCCGCCGAGGGTGTTCGGGTGCGTGATCGGGGTGCAGCGGGGGCGGATGGTGGAGATCTTCAACAGCTTCGAGCTCGTCCTCGACCCGGTCTCCGGCACCCTCGACCGCGCCTTCCTCGAGAATAAGCAGGAGCTCTGTGAGTCAATTGTGACGAATCGAGTGCTTTTTGTTAGGGTTTCGGCGAAATCTAGTGGTTCGTGGGGGTTTGATTCGTGATTGGGGGTTGTGACCGTGCAGATAAGAAGGTGTTCCCCGATTTCTACGTGATGGGGTGGTACTCCACTGGCAGCGATGTGCAGGACACCGATATGCAAATCCACAAGGCTGTGAGTTCCATGGCATTTTGTTTAAGTCCTTAATCTGGCTGATTATGATAATGTCCTTGCTTGTTGGCTTCCTTTTAGGGAAATAGAATCAGGGGCTTGGTATAGTGTTCTGTGTTGATATGGTTGAATGCTCAAAGGGGCACTGGTTCAAGAAGGAGCTAGTGGCGTGGTGGCGTCTAGGACCTAATGGGCGCCTAGGCGGGGTGGTTCCTAGGACCAACTAATCAAATCCAAAAAAATAGCTAGCATATTACATAAAAGTTAGACTATCTAGCACTAAAATAGCAACAAAACACCACCGATGGTTATGCCTAATCGTGGTGGCTACCCGGCGCAAACTTTTAGAACACTATAAATGGTTGGTAGAAGAGGACATGATTTCCCTATTTCTGTGGGGAAAAAAATACTAGATTAGTAATGTACGTTGCCGCGTTGTAGCATTATAAATTTCCTAGTTAAATAACCGTGCTTTGCTACGGATAAAAGGGAAAAACTATATAATATAATAAAATAAAGCATATTTTCATGAAATATGTTATCTACCTTTTTGCTTTTGGAATTTAATTTTATATGTGACTATGCATTTAGATTTAGTTGTTATTTAATATTAGGAAGTTCGAAGGGTAATATGTAAAAATACCCCATGAGTAGGTTGGGTGGCAGATTCGCTGCCACCACCATTGGAGCCTTTTTTTAAAGGTGTATATATAATGGGTAGTGGAGCAGACGGCAGGTACTTACTGTGTAATCTTTGAAAGATAGAATGTCACCCTCGTTATGCTTCTGATAAGGTTCGGTTTGGCTTGGATATTTGTTTCCATGTATGCAGCTTTTCTGAATGCCACATAAAGTGATGCAAAAAAATTATTAGTTCCTGCTGTAGTTATGTTGTATTCAAAATGGTTTTGTGTCCCATGTCATTGCCAATCTGCAGCAATAGTATGTTGATATTATATACATCTGTTCTGTTCTCATATTTTACGTTGTGCTTTTACTCAAGTTTGTGTTAACAAAGGAAGTTATGACTCAGAATTTTGTTGTAACTTTGTTGCATATCAACATGGATAATAGTTGAGATCGTCTTTGTATATTTCTTATCTTCGTCTTTGTGTTGCTTACTTCTTTTTATTATCCAGCTGATGGACATTAATGAAAGTCCTGTTTATCTTCTTTTGAATCCTGCAATCAATATCTCCCAGAAGGACCTCCCTGTAACTATTTATGAGAGTGGTAAGTGAATATCATCTTCAGTTTGGATTATTATTAAATGTACTGCAATTAGCTTCAAAGTTTTTATATGTGTGTTGTTGGATTTGTTCTGTACATTTATCTACGAGAAAATCCACGGGATCCATAGATAATAATGTTGTTTCGACCTGGAGTTTGTCTATGTATGGATTAGGCATAAATCCATTGTCTTTTATTATGCCACTAAACAGTAGGCGAGAGATAATACCGATACGTTCACTACTGCAATTCAAAATGAGCTTTAATTTTGGGTGCATGCCAATTTCTTGTAACTGAGATCTACCATCAACTATTCTTTTATTATGTTAATGACTACTCCCAGAGGTCTTTTTTTCTCCAAATTCCAGCCAATTTTTAGCATCACAGATATGATCCTTGATTTCTCAATTCTTATTGACTCGAACCAGTTTGGTGTTCTCTCATTGTGCTACTGTTCTTTTATCGTTCCCTTTCCCTGTCTGCTTATACTTCTAAATTCTAATTCCTAATTTACCATCTTTCGTAATTTCAAGAGTTGCATGTTATCGATGGAAGTCCACAGCTCATCTTTGTCAAAGCTAATTATACAATTGAGGTCAGTTGTTTACCTGTTTTCCTTCTCTTCATGTTGGTGTGGCCATTAATATTTTTTCCTTGAGACTTAGCACATTATTATGTTTGATTAAAAGACTGTAGAGGCAGAGAGGATATCTGTTGACCATGTAGCCCATCTTAAACCATCTGATGGTGGCTCTGCGGCAACTCAATGTGAGTGTTCTTTGTTTAATTAACATCAGTTAACCTCTTACATATATCAAGTTATATTACCCAATATATAGTATTTGGACAAGTAATACTAACAGATATGTTGGTGCAGTGGCTGCTCATCTTACAGGAATACACAGTGCCATCAAGATGCTCAATAGCAGGGTCCGTGTCATCCATCAATATCTTGTTTCCATGCAGAAAGGTATTTTTTTGTTACATTGTGATGTCTCCAAAATATGGCCGCTATATTTATACTTGAAACCTAATCCGCCAAAATATATTTGCCAGTTTGTTACTTCAAATAGTTATCACCTTTAAAACCTTCCCCCCTCACTGCAGGTGATATGCCTCTAGACAATTCACTGCTTAGGCAAGTCTCAAGCCTAGTAAGAAGACTACCAGCTATAGAGTCGGAGAAATTTCAAGATGACTTCTTAATGGTGTGCTAACTGATAAT
>CM002486.1:16995540-17035105 GCA_000325765.3 Leersia perrieri | reverse complement strand
TCTCTTATGTGTTGTTTATCAAGTGTTGTAGTTCATGCAATGATGATCTTTGAATTTTCAGGAATACAATGACACCCTCCTTATGACTTACCTTGCAATGTTCACTAACTGTTCAAGGTATGCCCCACTTATACTTATTACTAGTACATCAAAACCTTTTGATATGAAAGAACAATATCAAATCCACAAGATAGGAGGAAAATTTGATTATGGGGAACTCAAAATCAGCACAAGTGTTGCACCAACTTCTGGTTGTAAATTTGTACGCTTGCAACATATTGTCAATAAATTTAATAGATTTGTGAATGTTATTCAATCTGCACTTGCAAAAGTAGTTCTCTACCAAGTCAAATTGAATCGTGATGGTTGTTTCCTCGTTCAATATTGCATCCATATTGATTTGTGATAATACTTTTATATTGCAGCACAATGAATGAGTTGGTCGAGAAGTTCAACACGACATATGAGAGATCCACTGCCAGGAGAGGAGGGCGAAGTGCTTTCATGTAGATTTTGTCCCATCTTCTGCATCTTCAGCTGATCGTCTGCTGAGATTTTGGAAATAGTTATCCGTATGGCCAGGAAGTTTTTGCGTATAATCTGTTAGTAGCCATGTCTGGCAACCATCAAGTTTCTTCCAAACTCATGCTCCCTTGGTTCAGGATTGACATGTCAATCATGTTGATATTCTTGATTCTGATTCTGTGCCTAGAGATCGTTGCTTATTTTCATGCATCAAAATTGACCTGTAAAGCTCATCCCCATCGCCCCATGGTAGTTAACACGAACTTCCTAATGGATATGGATGCAGGTTTCCTGAGTATTATGGTTGTAAAAGATTTAAGTCGTCAGTATATATGGTGGTTGGTGTCAACGCGGCAGGTGTGATGCGATGAGTGATTGACTGATGATAGTGGCAAATTATTTTTAAAAAAAACATAAAATTGGTTCTATAGCACCGAAAGTTCATGGTTTTATAGCACTAAAAGTTGTCAGTTTATTTTAATAGCATTGAAAGTTGCATTCCGTTCCTGATTTTAGTTCATCCCGTCAGATTAGCACTTCTCTCCGTTAAATGTGACCAAAACGCCATTGTCTTCTCAACGCGGAATCCATCTGAACATCTCTCCCGTCTAGTAGTAATGAACTTTCAGATATGGAGTATATAGCACAGAAGCAACGGCAGCATTTTAGCAACCAGCAACACTTTGAACACAATCGTGGTCAGCGACTGCTCTGCAATTAGCAGCGTAAGCAGCATGAGTGGTCTAGTAAGTGCCAAAACCTAATTTTCTAGTTCAAAAAAAAAAAACTAGTTTTCTGGGATCCTCGGAGGCCTTGGAGGCACCCTGGTTTTACAGCTGCTTGGATATTTCCATCGGAAATTTTAGAAATATTGATCCAAAATATCAGATCATACTTGTGACTCCCCAACCTCCATTTCAACATCAGAAATGAATATGGCGGCGGCGACATACATGCGATCTTTCATAGTTCATACTATCGTCAATACGGTGAGGAATGGTGAGTCGATATCTGTGGTGCACTGGCAAGGAAGCTCAGTCCAGACAGACGTATGCTTCTGCTTCCACATGTCCATCAAGCAGTCACCATGGGAACGTGTCCACCAAGCGTCTCGTTTAGACAATCCAATTAATCTGCTGTTTATACACTAGTCATGGGAATGGATGAACCGTGTATAGACGGAGTACGAGGCCGGTATACAGTTATTTGGACGAAGGCCTGTTTGGATCCGGAGGGCTAATAATTAGCCCCCTGAAATTTTGTTATTTTGAAGTATTAAACGTAAATTATTTACAAAACCAATCCCACGACTACTGGGCTAATTTTGCGAGACAAATCTAATGATATATTAATTCATGATTAGAGAATAATTACTGTAGCAAATCATGGATTAATATACATCATTACATTCGTCTCACAAATTAGCCCAGGGGTCGTGGGATGATTTTTGTCAGTAATCTACGTTTAGTACTCCTAAATAATAAGATTTCGAAGGGCTAATAATTAGCCCTCCGGATCCAAACAGGACCGAAATGCTAAAAGTTCGAACGGAATGCAACTTTCGTTGCTATTGAAATGATCCGACATTTTTTGATGCTATAAATCCAAAAGCATGAACAATCAGTGCTATAGAATCAATTTTGCCGACAAAGGACTATAATGCCAAAACTATTAGTTTGCTGCAATATTAGCAACCTATTTCAGTTTGCTGAGATAAAAGCATGGGAAATTATCAATTTGCGGCAATTTTGATGTGTCATATCTTACTATTGTCACCCATATGTGTGACTGTAGCAACATAGCACATAAAAATTACAGCAAACTGAATTTCCCACGCTATCTTTGCAGCAAACTAATAGTTTTGGCACTATAGTTACAATTTCCTGAAATTTACTTTTAAAAGAAAGCTTCGTGCGGAAATGAGTAAATCGTGTTTCAAGTCAATGTAGTTATATGTAACCAAGAAGCTGAGCCCTAATTATCAATTGTTGGTATTTTCAATCAAGTTAAGACTTACTACTACCGTTCCAAACTAAACTGGCAGATGATGAAAACCAACAAACTAAGTCATCAAAGGCGATAGAATGCGAATTCAATACATTATTAGACACAAACAGCCAGTCCCAAGAATTGTTCCTCCTTACAACATACAAACGCAAGAGTTACAGAACAGATGGATGAATTACAACATCAAACCCGAACGGCAATAATCACAACAATTTTGTTTATTGCCTACGAATGTCAGGATGGCACTGGTTCCTGCAGCCCATCTCGCAGGCGTTGCCACAGACTGTTAATCCAGGCTTTCGCTCCAGGAGCTCTGCGACAGTGGGACTGCAACCACGGCGTTCCAACATATTCTTCCCAACACCAAGCCACCTTAGGCCCCGAAAACATGGCGGCTCAAATAGCCCCAGGAAACTACGAGACAGCCTAGAACAGTAGGAGAGATCCAGCATTCTTAGGGAATTTCTACCAGAGTTGTGACGCATGGAGCCTAGTGTCTCAATAGAAGAATCATTGATGAGGAGGCAGTTCCGGAGACATAGGCTGCTTATCTGCTCACAGTTCTTGGCGATCAACGTGACAGCTCCGCCTGATATTCTTGGTACATTCCCGATGTCCAGTGAGATTATAGTTTTGTTGATGGTGCCACTCCCACATAACAATGAAGCTATGCCATTGTTGCTGATCCTTTTGCAACCTCTCAGACATAACGAAGACATTGGACATCTCCCGTTGCCGAGTGCAGATAATCCTGCATCGGTAACGTCAGCTCCAGAAAGATCCAATAGTGTTAGCTTCGAAAGCTGGGAGATAGAAACCAAGCCAGAGTCCGCAATGCTCCTGCACCCTGATAGGTCTAGAACCTCCAAGTTAGTGCAGGATGAAAGTGAGATGGCTGTTTCGCTGGTTAATAGACCACAGTTTAGCAACCTCACTTCCGTAATCTTTGGAGCTGCCTCATCAAGATCAAGGCATGTCAAATCTGACAAGCATCCAGTACTGACCTCAAATTTCTTTAGGTCCTTGCAAGACTGAAGAAGGGCTGCATACCCAGCATCTCTCACTTTAGAGAACCCGGCAAGTCTAACGGTTTTGAGTTGCTTGCATCCTTCAGCGAGCATCAGTATCCCAAAGTCAGTTACCCTTCTGAAAGTGGAGGAACAATTCTGCTTACCACGTGTCAGAGATAAATGTGTCAACTTGTGGCATAACCCGAGTGCTTGGAGCCCAATGTTGGTCAGGTCATTGTGCAAATCTGGTTCTAACATAGGGTTATCTTCTAGGCACAACTCAACTAAGTTATGGAGGCTTCCAGTGATGCACGCAACTAGTTCATCTGTTATTATGTCAAGAACTAAAGAGAGTGATTCTACAGTGCTGCTGACAGGCGTCTTCAGACTTGTGCTTATAGGGAACAGCCTCTTTGCCTGCCAATTCGACACAGGCTGTAGCAACAGCACCTTGATAGTACTAGGAATGGGCACCAATGACTCAAAATCAACGGAACCTGGACCTAGTAGAGGAAAGAACTTCAGCGAAAGATTCTGCAAGGAGAGAAAAGACCGCCAAATTAGGTTATGATGTCAGATTAACCTTTCAAAGAGCTCCATGTAATGTTCAAAGAATATGGCTAATATTATACTAGCTATGCTTTAGCGTTCACACATTCTCAGCCTAAAATATACTTCTCAATATTGTTATGAAATGACCTTGTATCTACGCGAAGAACAGTACTGGGTCCATATGCAACAAAGATTTCTCACCTCCAGGTTACCACATCCTTTAAAGATATGTGCTACCGACTTACGACAGATTCCAAAATGTTCATCATCATTTGAAGCCACCATTTCCAGCACAAAGGATCTGAATATAGATAGGATTCAACATGCTCAGATTGACATTATTTGGGCCAATATACAACCAATAGCTATGGAATGTAAAAATCAATTTCCCCTTTATGTTCACTACACATGAACAAGGATAAATATAAACTGAACAATGTGCAATAATACCATGCAACAATTCGCAATTCGATTCCCTAAAAAACATACAAATTCGTGCAACCGTACACACAGAAACAAAGCCGATGCTAAAGAACCACACCTTAAATTTTTGCATCTCTCACCAATCACCACAAAGAGGTACGGAGAGAAGGACGAGCACTTGAGCAGCGAGAGCTCGCGAAGGCTCCCCTTGGCGATGGCCGCGACGGCGGCGTCATCGATGAGGCTGCAATTGACGACGAGGCTACGGAGCGCACCATTGCCTGCGAGAATCCTATTCAGGATAGCATTCGTCGGCGGGAACATCTGCAGACAACAGCGACCGACCGAGCGGTTTGGGGGTAAACCGATTTTAGGCGGCTGTAGACGGAGGAAGCGAGAGGAGGGGGGATGAGCTCTCACCGATAGGTCGAGCGACATGACGGCGGAGAAGGCGGCGGCGGCGGCGCTGCGGAGGGCGCGGCAGGACGCGGCGGCGGAGCAGGCGGCCTCCAGCTCCAGCCTGCCGACCACCTCCACGAGGAGCGCCTCAGGCAGCCTCTCCACCAGCAGACCGCCGCATACGGCGCTCCCGGATGCCTCGCCGTCTCCGCCGCCGCCGCCGCCGCCGCCGGCGACGAGCCGGGGTTTCTTCTCCATTGAAGCCTCCTTCACGTTTTCTTCTCCTCTCAGTGGAGAGAGATTGGAGAAGCGTGTAGATGTGAACACGGGAGGAAGGGGGTCCCAGGATATACCACCAGACATGTGGGGTCCACGAGAGTTTTGGTTGTTAGTTTGGCTTTAAAAGTTTATTCTTTTTGGGAGCTATTGTATTATTATTTCAATAATAAAATTTGAAAACTACAGATATTTATCATACATATCGTAAAACTATATATTTAGTGGGCTGTATCAAATAACTATAAACTTAGCAATTAAGTTTTGAGTTATGACAAAAGTATAGTACTCCATTCGTTCCGCAATACAAAGATTCAATGTATCGTCCAAACTCATAGCCTTGAATCCTTGTATTATTGAATCCTTAAAAAATGAATTGGCATTTTTTTCTATAAATTGTTTTCCATTATTTTCAATAAATGTTTTCCTTTCCGAAAAAATAAATCATTGTAGTTCCATTGTAGCAATGCCAAGCATACAACAAAATGTCAATGATCAAACATTTCAACAACAGCTAAAATTAATACAAGGAAAATTCGGATGATGTTTGTTTTAATTAATGAATGTAAACAAATAACAAATTATTGAATGTAATAATGTAAATTTACATGTGTAGGAGCAGTGAAATGAACTCCAAGAAAAAAAATGAAGTCAAATGGGCATACTGTTATCTGATACACAGGTATCATTGGGTCAATAGCTTATGCTAGCATCTCCCGTGTATATCCAAATCGAACTGTGAGCCAACAAAACCGAATATAGCACACTGTGAGTAGCCGAATGCTAGTGTGTAAGAGTAAAATCGAATTCCAAAGATGAGTCGAACTCAGCCGATTAAAATAACATTTGTGGTACATGCCGATGCAGTGCGGCCTCCTTCCATTCGCGCGAGTAAACTACTCGGAAGATAAATATCCTTTTTTTTTCTGTGTCCAGGTCCCACTGATCAACGCTATACACTGGAGCCGTCGATCCAATTTTTGTGTTCGCTGCCCCCAACTTGCACAAGCGAACAAGTACTGCAGATGCTCTAAGCTTTTCCATGCAAAAAGAACACATGTAGATTCCTAGTCTTGGTCTCTTGGACAAAGGTTTCTCCAGTCAATAAACGTTATTCCAATATTATGTTTTCTTTCTCTCAGGTAAGTTCAGCCTCAGGCCTCAAACCAAACAAAACAATACCAGCCGTTTAGGCATGGCAAAATGCAATGAGATTTCAGGGGATCTTCACTTCTTCAGGCACCACTTATAGGCACGTGGCTCAGGGCGCCAACTAATAGACCCTAAAATTCTAGAAATGGTCCATCTGCTGCAAAATCCGGGAACAACTTTGCTCTGTGTTGATTGATCCATACGCTTCTCTATGCTTGTACATACTGCAAAATTTTGAGTCACGACTCACAAATCTAAGAAAAAATTGCTTTGCCATGATTGATCTGTATGTATGTTTTTCTTCAGTGCTCCAGCCAGCAGAACAAACGTCACTGTCAACAATATCTGCATGTATACAAGGGGAAAGAATAGGTAAATAAGTTTGTAACTCAAGAGAAAAGGTTGCAATGACGAACAAAGCTGACATGAACAATTGCAAATTGAGAATAAGCAAAAGGAACTATGATTCAATTATTCAATTCTTTGATGTTTTTAAAAAAGAAACAACGAATATATCCACACAAACAAGTAACAGAACACCATTGACTTTGCTTTGTTTGAAGAATTAACAGAAGAGATGAGCAATAGAAGCAAAGAGGATCATATTTGATAAGATTTGTAATAACTAGACAGCTCAGTTTTCTCAAGGACAGCTCAATTTGACTCGGTTATTAATAACTAGATTTTGTCTTACCTTGTGTCATCAATGGATTCTAATAACAATGGTACTTCAATGACTACAAGACCACAATTCCATTCCCATAGCTTCTGCTGTCTAATATTCCCAGCATTATTTCCTTTTATGTTTTCCCATTCAATCAGGCATGGAATGACTGACAACCAAGTTCTAACTGCAAATATAGAGCATCACTGTAAGAAGGACCACTGGCATCAATCACAATGAACAGAAAGTTCTGTAAAAGGGACAAAGCTATCAAAATTGACATATCTAAGCTTTCAAGGACACCCATGTATCTCAAAGTTTGTTTGTAGATGACTGCATAGAGTTTATCTCAATTGAATAACTTCAGCTATACATTTGCATTTCATGATCCAACGGAATGCAGAACTCTCTCCTGAGATTACTCATGGTAAACCTTCTAAAGCGATCAAAATATAAAAAAAATGGTGATTATCAACTTAAAATCTATGGTAATTATCAACACTTTCCATTAATGCCAAATAATATGATAAAAGGGCATAATGTGATTTCAGATGACTAATGTAACTATCATATTGCTTGTCAAGGACAATTCAGAGCACTTGAATTTCTTTTTATGCCTACTCACCAATATCAAAATAGCCATCAGTCTATTGTGAAAACTAAACAATAAGCTTCCTGTGAAATAGATGGTACAAAGTATTCTATGTATTCTTGCCTAAGTTTTTTTTAATAGTTCAATGAGCAAACAAAGCTTGAAATTATGCTAGCTTTACTTATCCATATTAATCAAGAGCAGTTTTCTAGAACTTCTCTGTGCTAGAAGATGTTAGATACAATCTGTTGAGAAATTGCAAGCATTAGCCCATGACAAATATAAATCGAATTCTTCACAAGTGTCTGCCTGATTCTTGACTTCTCCATTAGAGGTGAAGGTTCTTCTCTTAGTTACATGAACATTACTATCTGAATACTGACATTTAGCTGCAGAAAGAAAAGGAATGAAAGAATGCCAATAGCAGCCTTACAATTACATGTGGTGGATTTACAGCAAAATCTCCATCCCAGTCAAGTATTTAAATCATCTTTCTGGTCTTCCCAAGAGACAATATGTCCTGAAAGGTCCTGACTTCATCATTTGAATATGAAGGTTTTCTTCCAGTTACCAACTTCATTATCTCTCTTGCATTCCTGTCTTTTGAAATCGACATGAGGCCTTTCAGCAGTTGATTGATAGTATTAACACTCGGAAACCAGTTCTTCTCCATGCTGTCTTTGCACAGTCTGAATGCCAAGTCAAACTCCCTTCGCTCACAGAGGTAATGCACCATTGTCTGGTAAACCTTGGCATTTGGTTTGCATCCTCTTCCATGCATCGCACCAAACACTGTCTTAGCCATCTCATGCTCACCCATCATGAAAAAACCCTTAATAACTAGATTATATGTGATCTCATCTGGTCTTATGCCTGATGCATACATTTTCTTAACCAAATCATTTGCTTGCCAGCCCCTTCTCCTGTTAACCAAGAACTGGATCCTCACATTGTAACTGGCAAGTGTTGGCATGCAACCCCGCAACCTCATGAGATTCCACAAACCATCCCCAACCTCACGCTGCCTACTCTTATAGAATGCATCCATGAGTGTTGTGTATGTGATGACATCCGGCCTCACCCCAGCCTTCTCCATCTCCTGCATAACCCGATATGCCGCGCGAAGCTCCCCCAAGTCACACATCATCTTCACCACCGTATTGTATGAAATGTCATCCAACTCAACCCCATACGTCTCCGAGCTCTCGAACAACTGCAAAACCTCATCGAACAGCCGCGCCCGCACCAGCACCTTCATCGTGGCATTGAACGACTTGGCGGTGCGCGGGCATCCATACAGCTCCATCTCGCGGAAAGTGCGCAGGGCGTGGTCAGGCATCCTCGCCTTGCCGTACAGGCCTATGATCCTGACCACGAACCCCTCCCGCCTCCCCTGGGGCAGCGCCTTGTGCTGCTCGAGTATCTCCTCCACTAGGTCATTCCGTCGAGCACCTGCCAGGCGCGCCACCGCGTCCTCGAACGCGAACCGGTTCTCGATCAGGAGGCGGTTGTGCGCGTTCGCCCTGAACAGCTCGTACAGCCGCACCGGATCCCTCTCTCCCTTGATCCTCACCAGCACGGGCTGCTCGTCCGCCGCCGCTTCCGGCGCCGGCGGCGAGGGCTGGCGGGGGCGACGGCGGTTGGCGACGGCGGCGCGGCAGGAGGCGATGGTGGGGAAGTCCGGCGGAGGAGGGGAGTGCGCGTGCGCGGAGAACGGGTGGCGGCGGCCGCTAGGTCCGTGGGCGGCGCGGGAGATGCCCGCGGCGATGACGGTGAGCGCGACGGCGTCGAAGGCGGCGCAGAGCTTGCGGATGGCGCCGAGGGATAGCATCTGAAGATCCCGCTCGATCCCGAATCGCTCGGGGTAGTTGGGTGGGTGGGTCTAGGACGGCGGCGTGGCGGCGGCGGCGGCCATGGGAGCAGCGGGATGCGGAAGTGAGGAGGAGGAGAGTTCCACGCTTCCACCGCGACGCGACGGAGGCGAGACCCACCGCGCAAGTGGACAAGCCTCCTGACTCATGGGCCTTTTTCCTATGAGGCCCAATAGGCCCAACTTGATCTCCTTGGAATTTTTTTTGAAATAATATATTTTAATAGAAAATCACAAAATAATGTTCAACTGATCAAAATCGGAAAAAAAGTAACCTATCGAACAATCTATCGAACAATGACAGGTTGACAGGGTCATATCAAACATGCCCGTTATAGGGGCCTGTCGAACTGCCGTAGATTGACAGGGCACGACACTTTCTGTATTTCGCAATTGCAAATGGCATGAGTTTTAGGATTTTCAGCGGACATTTCGAACCACAGGAGGTTGATAGGCCACTGTCGACCTCCTATTATTCGATAAGAAACCAATTGAACAATAGGAGTTTGATAGGCTACTAATTTTATGATTTTTGTCACTCGAATGATTTTCTTTTTAAATAATAATATTTGCAAAAAAAAATCCTTCTACTTGGTCCAATAGGCCCACGGTTTTATTATATCCAGGACAGGTCGGCCGGTCTCGCCGAGATGGACGGGCCGCGGGTGATGGGTGAGGGTAGGAACTAGGAACGCCTCCGCCGCCGGCGCCGTCGTCGTCGCCGCCGTGGCCCGCACCGGCGGCGAGGATGAGCCGCGGTCCTGGCGGCGGATGGGATTCTGAGGTGAGCGCTACTGGGTCATCATCTATCGGGGGATTACGGATTCGTGTGATATGTTCGCCCGCCGTGGTTCGTTTTTTTAGGAAACTGTCAGATTGTCAAGTTGACATTTATGTGTGGTTAGTAGTCAAATTAGTTGTTGGGGGCATCGATGCAACTGGTGTTTTATCTAGCGGATTAGGACATTGTTTATGGAAGTCCATTACATTCCTTGTTCTTTGCACACAGTTCGATAGTGCCTACATCAGATTTGTGAGAAAAAAAATTGTATTAGTATATCATTAGCGCCCACCAAGTTGTTTCTGTGACTGATTTTTTTGAAATGAATTCTGTGACTATGATGAACATGTGGGTAGGTTGAGATTGTAGCCTGGTCGGACGGCCGAGAAATTTTGTAGGTTCAGATTTTGAATTACGTACCAAACAGTCACACACTCACACTGTTAGCAGCATACTCAACATTCCAGCTGTGTGTCAGGAGTTAATAAAAATTTAGAGATATGAAGATAATCATTTGTCTGTTATAAACAGTGCATAGTACAACCTTTTGTCTACGATACGATCATACGATGTAATTATGCGATTTCAAGTACTCCGTACTGTGAGAAAAAGATGCACAAATAAAAAAGTATCACGTCACGACAATCTGAGCATGGATAAAAAAATTATCAATTCTGAATCAAATTATTGAGTGTGTATTATTTGTTTTGGGGGAAATGCTTGGAGATCTTCAACTATGAATATGTCTTACAACTAATATGCTCTTGATTGTCTTCTTTGATGTGTGGTGTTCTGCCAGAAGTCAGCTAGAGTTGCAGTTTGCTAAGAAGTTAACCCTCAACATGACCAAAAGAAGTTAGGGCCATCGCGGATGAAGCGGCGCTCTGGCGCGCGGCTCTGAACGACCGCTTCGCCTCGTCTAGGTCACGAAATCAGTTGAGAGATATCAGCCTTGTAGCCTTGTTTTTTGTTTCTTTTCTTTTTTTCCGTGTAAAGTGACCTTGTATTGTCAGGACGGCTACCTCTCTTTCTCAATAAAAAAAGATACGCTTAAGCGTATTCCCGAAAAAAAAAATGACCAAAAGAAATTTCAAGAATAATGTTCGATCAATGCACACTGTACAATCACAATATTTCTTGAACTCAGAAACAAAAATAAGGCAGAGTTTTAATTCTTCAATGGTTATAATAGTTCTGCCTTTTCAGGGAACTTCATGGTACCTGCTCTCATTCAATATGAACCTTTGCGGCATGATGTTGTTAATGGTCACAGAGCTGAAACAAGAAAGAGCAGACAAATTCATCTGGATGAGGTGCCCAACTTTGCATATCTTGCATTATTCGCAATCTCTACTTTGTTCACTGGACACAAATTAATCTGGATCTCTTGGGTTCTTCTCAAATGCAATTTATTCGCTTGGCTTGCTGTCGAAAGGTGTTGCTGGACTGCAGATTGGCTGCAGAACCGAGATATCCTAAACCATGGAGTTTGCAAGTTTTGCTCCCATGGAGATGAATCGGTGAGTTATCCTTTTGTCATCTGTGTGGACTAGCAGATGTGGGGTTTAAACTTTAAACCTCCGGAAGCTGGGACTTAATGCAGTAGCTCTCCTGTGAATCTTTTGCCGATGCTTTGTTTGCTCGTCTTCTCCTTTTCTTACGTTTTCTTTCTCCCGTCCAATGGAATAATATGCAAATCTTCTGAGTATTCCTCGAAGAAAGTTATTCCTTTCCGGTTTGCAAGTGATGGATGCCACAATTTTCGTTTTCTGGAAAACACAGAGTACATGCAATTGAATATGGCGTGGCAACTGGTTATGATGCAAGAATGCTGCTTTGTCATTCAATATTTAGGCGATCACCAAGTCACCATTCTGCCATTTCAACACTATTGTCATTTACGTTAGCATATGTCTGAACTGTAGAACTGAGTAACACAAATTTTACTTCTGGTCCTGTTGATTCAGCAGTATCATTCCATATTTCTATTCATCTTTCAGTCAAATAATATCTCTACTAATATTTATACTCTCAGCCTCCGATACTAGAGTTGTTCTACCAGCAACTCACTTTATTCTTTCCTCTTTATGTCAGCATTGACGAAGCACTGTCTCATAGTGGCATATCTAGTTGCAGTACTTGCTATCTTCCCCCAGTTGCAGTACTTGCTATCTTTCCCCAGTTGCAGTACTTGCTATCTTTCCCCTGATTTTGTTCAGTTCAGCATCATGTGCATGCTTCAGTTCAGCATCAAGTCGACATCTCTGAAAATGCCTCACACCTGCCGGATTCTTGTGACAAAAAGATCAACAGTTGCTGAAAGTAATCTGCTCCATGGCTTCAGCTGTCATGTAAAATCATTCATCGTCATCTTGAACTGAATTCTAGAGTTTCAGTGCCACTGCTTAACCTCAGTGTGTAGGTTTGCGTATGTCTATACGTTGCTTTGATGTGTTTTCGATTTGGCTGATTCAGACGTAGTAGTTAGTAGAAATTTATGGGATACAGTTCAAAATCTGCAAGAATCTGGTGAAATCGCCATGTTCTGTACAATGAAACCTTGAAGAACATATCCCTATCAGATGGAAAAGAACAGGAGAGTACTCTGTACTCATCTCTAAAAGCGAACACTGTCACATTGCCTGCTCAAAACCAGTGTCTGCACAATGCAGAATTGCCTGACAAAGCTGACAGATTCTTGTGTTCTGCATATGTAGATTCGATCGGGAATGCCATAATGGCATGGATCGCGGTTCTTATCATCGTCGGATCATCCGCTCTAAACCACAGTACAATTTGTCCTGCTCTTACAGTACTTATCACCACCGGCTAGCAGCCGAGCTACTCCCTCCGTCCCGTATATATGTCTAAAAATCAAATATTCGTCTTATTCAAAAATTTAGTGCAAACATAAAAATTGATAAGGCATACTTAAAGTATATTAATAACAAAATAAATAATAAATAAAATAAAGAATATTTTAAAAAAATCGAATAAGACGACAATTAAATATTGTGGTCAAAAACCCTAAACCCCTTATAATATGGGACAAAGGGAGTAGTTTCAGAATGGACATGACTAGCGTCTGTACATCCGTTCCGTGGCAATTTATCGGACGTTGTTTCACTCAAAAAAAATGTTTCACATGTTTCATCGATTGATAAAAAATATTTCAGCTAAAAATGTTCCAGATGTTTCATCAATCGAAGAAAATGTTTCACCAATTAATAGAAAATATGTTGCAAACTATTAAAATATAAAACATTTCTTCCTTATTTATGAAACATCAAGATTCATCTTTTGAAACATCAAACAAACCGGCAAAAAATCAAAGACAAAAATCTGAAACACTATTGAAATATTCACTGAAACATCAGGGCCCAACACAAGAAACATCAACATACATTAACCGAAACATCAAAAATCACAAATCATATCAATTTAGATCTAGTTTCTTCTTCATCTCCGGTGGCCTTCTCCGATAACAACGATGAGCTCTGCTTTGCGCTGCCGCCAAACTTAGCCTTCTTCAGTGATGGCACCTCAGGCACTTCCCCCACACACCATCTCTTCACAAGGCGTGGGCAATGGTTGCCGGGCCATCTCCACAAGTCGCCGGCGTTGAAGTTTATGCCTTCTCCAACACGCCATACCTCCATGAAGGATATTGGAGGCAACAACAACGTCGTCGCAGCCGATGAACTCACATTTGACCTTGAGCACATTCAAAGAGAGAGTGAGAGGAGGGGAGAAAGGAATGATTGTGAAAGAGTCAAGGAAAGAATAAGGAAATATGGGCGTCGTAGATGGGTCAACTGTATTTTCTCTTTTTTCAGCCAAGGAGACGCACATAGAGAGGGCGCGGCGTCTGGAGTGGACGCCCGAGTCGTATCATTTTCCGGACAGCAGTGTCCTTTCTTTCTGCACATTTATCGTACTAGATAACCAAGAGATATCAACTTAACATTGGCAATATCTTTTCTTTAAGAAAATATGCCATCATTTACATAATCAATTATTTTGCATGGTTGAATTGGACAATAAACCACACAGGACCAAAAGCACATTTTGGTTGATTAAAACCTTAAACTTAACATTAGGTGTTACGGAACCAATTATGCCTGATCTAAACTGAATGAACTCCGATACCTATTGCGATTTGGAGCACTGGACATCATTGATCATGAGAATACCGTGGATAACATGATAACCTAGAAACGAGGAGATACTTCTTGCTTCCAAAAATTTATCTTTCCAGTTTGCAAATCGCATCATGATCTCATACAATTTCCGTCTCTCGATTATCCAGATCGTCCTCTAATCTCAAATTCTCAATATGTAGGCTAGAGAAGCTGAGGATCCGATGCCACGTACAGACAGACAGCTGAGGTAAAATAAGCAACTCAATCAAGATGCTGGACAAAGCTGTTTGCCACAAGGATCAGCATTGGTCTTTTGCAAGGATACTAATCATGTACGCAAGTACGGAGGTTAAGAAAAGAATTGTTGTGCTAATCATGCTGTTATAAACTCGTTCCGTCGCTAGCAAGCCTACGTGAGATAAAGTGACAAACATCCCTACGCCAAAATTCCTACCTAGATTCCAGTGTTCCAAGTGTGTACCAGTACCGACCCGTCTAACAATATAAGGATTAATATTTTTTAGCATAGATTAAAATTAAAGGGAAGAAACTTTAGTTTCTCTCATTTAATAAGAGCTAGTTGAGGGTAGATAGTTGAGGTTAAGATTGGAAAGAATTTGAATGAAGTTCAGTGCTGCTTTGGATTGAAGAAAATTCAAAGAAATTTAAAGTATTCTAAATAACTTTTCCTATAAATGGCAGGATTTGAGCATACGAAATTCCTTTGGATTGCTATCCTATGTACCAAGTCCATAGAATATTATGAACTCAAACTTCTTTTTCTGTCCCTATCTCTCTTTCTACCTTAATCCCATCAAATTTCTTTTGTTAAATTCCTTTTTGATTCATCCAAACATAATATGTCCCACTTTTCTGTATTTTGAATTCCTATGAGATTTGCCCCCCACATGACATTTCAATCACGTGTTTTTCATGATCCTGCGGTTTTTCAAATGTTTTGCTCCAAAGGAGCCATCAAATGCTCAGAATGCTTATATTATTGGATAGAGGTAGTTACTATTATCTTTTCCTGATTACCTAAAAGTAAAACACACATACACACTTTGTGATAAGTGTGTTCCCATAGGCCATAACTCACACTAGAAAAAAGATAAAAGTAAGCAGCAAATTTCCAGTCTCACTAAAATACTATGAAAACATGTCTGTGTGTATCATATTTGTTAGAATGAGATTTAAACATAAAAAGGTATAAAATTCTTAGCGTAAAGTATATAACTTTATATATTTTAGATTTTCAAATAAACTTCAATAATTATATTTTTTTTCTCGTTATGTTGGATGATATTAGTCTTCATATCCTCTTGATCACTGTTTCTTTGGCAATTTATCAAACGGTTGAGGTAACGAGTGGTTGTGCTTATTGTAAGTTGCTTTTCCATTATCTTAAAGAACAGTATATTTTAGAATAAGGGAAGTCCGGTAAAAAACACAGTTACTAAAGTGGATTTGAGGCACTTGGCGTGCTATCTCAGTTTATAGTTCCTGCATCAGAAATATTTGGTACATACTGAATTCAGAAATGCTTTCTTAATACCTGTGCCAACTTCAGAAATGTTTATATTTTAGGATAGATGGAGTGATTTGCATTCATAATTAGAGCATGATATGACACTTCGAGATTTATCGTTTCGGTTAACTTCCGTAATTAGAGAAACAACCTGGATTATGACTTTTATAATGAGGAGGTATACGAGTCTATTTGCTACCGTAGACTCGTATTGAAGTTTACTCTCATAATCTTCCACCACGTGTACGACCTAGACTGGACCGACCTGAAGAGAATTATCTAATTTAGGGCCATTTTGGATTGATGCCAAAATATGCCATGCCAATTTGTTGGTAATTTAAATAGTGAAAATAAATTTTGGTTTAAAGCCAAACTATTTGCCTACGGTTAATTTGGCATTAATCTATAACTTTCTTCTCTATAGCATCATGTTTTGGCACCATATTGGTAGCAGCCCAAATATATACAAGGCAACTCTACCCTACCAAATATTTGGTAGTGCCAAAATTTAATAACACTTTGGCACTACCAAAATATTGGTAGGGTACTTTTTTTTTTAAGATAATGATCTAATTTACTGACTAGTTTTGTGTAAGCAAGCAATCACAATGTGTCTCCGTGCTGATCTAAGATGTTTATGCTGTATTGTCCATCTATTTTATTTTCCGTAACGTCGTCATATAGGAGTATGTACCACTGTTGGATGAATCATCAAGATTACATTTTTTTCTTCTCTATACAACTCCAACTGCTGCATCAAATCGTTAATGATTTCTATCCATTTAACTTGATTGTTCATCCAAGACATTTACCCAGATGCACCCGACGTCCCGACCTGGCTTTTCATTAGTCAGTCCCTACCAAAATCCAAATGCAATAAGAGACACATACTGTTCCTAATGCCTGTCTCTGTTATGCAATAAGAGATCACAAACAAAGGCATCTCACGTGTTTTTTTTTTTTGTGAACTGTACGTATGTTCACAAAAATAGAGATCACATAAACACAGTCACAACAATGTCCAGATGTTACTGTACATGTTCAAGCAGATAGTCCCAGGTTCTATTCAGTGTGCAGTTCAGTTACTGTTCATCAGATTTCACAGCAAGTGTGCAGGTTTACATGGAACCTGGCAGACCACATGCATGCGTGCATGGATCAGGATTCAGGAACTCCTGGTGCACTGCATATAACGTGGAGACAAAAGCAGCAATCAGGTTGAGAAGAGAAGATAAAACTTGCTTCTCTGTAGGATGCATGGTGTGCTTTGTGCTGCATGATACACCAGTTCATGCTTTCTATGTTCATTGATCAGTACTAGCAGGCTAGCAGCCAACTTGCTGCTGCTAGAGCCCAAAGAACAGTAGTGTCAGTGCAGTTGCAACTTGCAAAGTCTCCATCTTTAGTGGAGTACTTTGGTTTATTCGATCCTAAAAAGGCACTAAAAAGTCTATAAGAATGATATCTCCAGCTAGATATTAAAAAAAAAAGCATGATTTCATCTTCTTCTTAATTCTTATTCTTCTTCTTTTTTTTAAGCTGGTTTGATCTGAGGTGACAAGGACTGTCTCTTTAGAAGTCTGCCATGTCTATACTTTTGCATGCACGTACATGATTAACTTTTAACCCACAACTGAATAAAGATGCAACATGTCTAATGTAGCACACAAGCATTTCACACCATGTCCTAAAATTTTCCTCATTTTTGTTGATCAAATGACCATTTTCATTAGTACTCATAAATCCACTTCCTCCACAATAATCTTCTCACTAATTTTTTTATTTCATTTCATATAAATTCCATAGGCAGTAATATTTGTGCTGAATTTTTGGCATTTAACTTTATTAAATGACTAATTATGCTTTCAAAACTATTTATATATATATTTTTTAAAAATACAATTTACAAATGTGTTTGATCGACAACTGCCTTGTCTATGAACCTCTACTTTTTTTTATCCACGACTTATATATGGCTTCATTCGTACCTCGTTGTACAACCAAGTACTCCCTTCTTCCCTAAATATTTGACGCCGTTGACTTTTTTATACACGTTTAACCATTTTTTTTAAATAATTTATGTAATTTTCGAATTTTTTTCTACCATTTGATTCGTCGTTAAATATACTTTTATGCACGTATATAACGTTACATATTTCATATTTTTTTAATAAAACAAATAGTCAAACGTATGTTAAAAAGTTAATGGTGTCAAATATTTAGGGAAGGATGGAGTACGTGTGAAGGTATAGTAGCACTCTTAAAAAGATGGGGAAAAGTTTAAAAGATAATCCATGGTTAGCAAGCCGTTAATGTGGTGCAACCGTTTCCATCAAAGACGGGGAAAAGTGAGCGGGGAAGACGACACCTCTGCAGCTCGGCGCACAAAAGTTGCAAGAACCCATCGCCTGCAACTAATCCTTCCGTCTTCTCTGCCTTCTCCTTCGCTTGCTTCCCTCTCGGCGAAACCGCCTTCTCTTCCCTTCCAAACCCCTGCAGTTTTTGCCAGAAATTAAAAAAAAAAACTCCAAAAGAGAGGAGATTACAAGAAACCCTGGGGGAGGGTGAAGCCCAGCAGGGAGCCTAATCTGGTTGGTTTCAGAACAGATTCTTGTTCAGTCTTTGTCCATTGCAAGAACAGTTCTTTTTTTTTTTCTTTTTGCCTTTTTGTTTGGGTTCAGTCTGTCCATTGCTGCTGATCCAAGAACAGCGAGAGGAATACTGGGATAGGGATCAAAGGCGAGGTTTTTATTCGTGGTATTATTTGTTGGATTTGTGAATCATTTACCCCCTCTTATCATGATACATGCGTTTGATTTGACCAACTTGTCGTCTTTTCTCTGCTCCTATCTATCCATTCGTACATGCGTCCTTGCTGCCTCTTCCTTCCTGCTTTCCTTTCCGAAGGAGGCTTGTTGCTGTCGTCCCTGGCTTCAGGTGCTCATCCATTTGGATTCTTTATCGTAACTATTGAATTTAATTTCCATTTCCCTTCCCTGATTTTGATCGTTTTTATGGTAAAAGGTGGTTCCTTTTTCATAAAAATTGAGGTGTGGTGGATTTCTCTTTTTAGTGCATTAGATTTATGTGTTCTTGTAAATCAAAGAGAGTGGTGCCAAAAGTTGGTGGTTTGGTTCGTACTTTACACAATAGAGCTGCGTGTTTCCTTTAGTTTCTATCGAAATATTTATCTTTGTGTATTCTTTGCAGGAATGTAATGTCTTTCATACTTGTTTCTAATACCTTTAGTCGAGTGTTGAACTCTCTGCACCTCCCATTAAACTGTGGACTCTTCATTCTTATGAAAAATTGCTCTTTTCGTCCTTAATTTTTATCACAAATTTTCAATGTTTGAAGTGGAATGGTGTGTTGTTTCAGTTTGAGCTTGGATTGTCAACTTTCCATGGACGGGACAAACAATCATGGACCACTGATGGACGAAGTGATTCTTCCATCACCCAGTCCAAGAACACTTATGTCGAGTTTCTCGAATGAAGAATTCAGTTCTGGCCCTTTTTCAGATATTTTTGGTGACAATGGCAGCAAAAAACCTTATGATGGACTTGGGAAGAGCAAAGCTTTCGTCGATTCAAGCCGGGAAGAAAGTGCTCAACTAGCAAAAAAGTTTGAACCAAACTTTTTTGGTGCTAATCAGAAATCAAGCCCTAATGGCTGTCTATCAGAGAGGATGGCTGCAAGGACAGGTTTTGGTGTCCTGAAAATCGATACATCTCGTGTCGGTTATTCTACACCAATTCGGTCTCCTGTGACAATCCCACCTGGTGTGAGTCCAAGGGAACTTCTTGAGTCGCCGGTTTTTCTTCCGAATGCCATTGTATGTGCCTTCCTCACCTCAATCGATATTGCTCTGTGTAATGTTCAAATATGTGTAGTAGATTATTATGAAGATATATTTGTCATTATGTAGTAAATTCTCAAGAAAGATACATCATATTTGATTTATCTTGTGACAGTAGAATTTTGGAGAAGAGAGTGATACGATGGTTTCCATGTGATATATATGGTGATGGCTAATGAATCTTATGTAATGGTTATGATTTATGCAGGCACAGCCTTCTCCTACCACTGGCAAACTGCCATTTTTGATGAGTAGTAATGTTAAACAATCGATCCCTAAGAAAACTGAAGATGAAACACGTCATGATCGTTCATTCTTCTTTCAGTCTATTTTGGGATCTAAACCACCAACTTTTCCGGTTGCCGAAAAGGTAGTTTGCTCAAACATTACTATACTATTTACTGCAATTACTGCTCGGAACAATTTGTTTTATTGTTCATGCAAATCCAAAAGGCAAAAATCAAATTCTGAGTGTTTGATGCATTGGCCTGATGAAATTTTAACTATTCAGGGTTTCATTGGTAGTCATCAAAAACATCCTTCAGTGAATGATAATCACCAGGAGCTCAGCGTTCAGTCTAGTTCAACTGCAGCCAAGGAAGTCATTACAGCAACTATTGTTAAACCTAAGACCTCTGATTCTATGCTAGATAATGATGATCATCCTTCACCTGTGAATGATCAAGAAGAGAGTGTAACAAACAAAAATGAAGAGTATTCTTCAGACCTGATCATCACCCCTGCTGCGGATGGATATAACTGGAGGAAATACGGACAAAAGCAAGTTAAGAACAGTGAGTATCCTAGAAGCTACTACAAATGCACTTACCCAAATTGCCCTGTCAAGAAAAAGGTTGAGCGTTCTCAAGATGGCCAAATAACAGAGATAGTCTACAAAGGATCTCATGATCACCCTTTGCCACCTTCCAACCGCCGACCAAGTGTTCCTTTCTCACAGTGCAATGATCTGAAAGCTCATGACGAGAGTTTCGGTTCCATGTCTGGTCAGGCCACAGCAACTTCATGGGAAAATGACACAAATAGCCACCTCCAAGATGTGCATGGTGAAGTTCTTGACACAAAATTGTCTGCTTCTCTTACAACAACGGAACATGCTGGGACATCTGTTATGAACAAACAAGAAGCTGTGGATATCTCATCGACACTCTCCATTGAAGAGGATAACAGGGTAACAAATCACACGCCGCTTTCTTTGGGCTATGATGGGAACGAAGACGAGTCTGAATACAAGAGAAGGTTGGTTAGACATAGTTACTAATTACTCAATGAACTAATGTTCACTTTGAATAGCTGATTGTTTTCTTTCAATTTATTTGTTTCAGAAAGATGGATGTTTATGCCTCTGCAAGCACTAGCACCAATGCCATTGACATAGGAGCTGTGGCGTCAAGAGCTGTTCGGGAGCCTCGTGTTGTTGTGCAGACCACAAGTGAGGTAGACATTCTTGATGATGGTTACCGTTGGCGCAAGTATGGACAGAAAGTTGTTAAAGGCAACCCAAATCCAAGGTTAGTTCTTGTGTCATTTCATACTCCCCTCTTCCTTTCATCTATAGAACAAAATCATCACAAGTCCTCTAATCCTTTACTACAAAAGTAAACGCTTGGCTTCACAACATGATGATGTTGATGAAGAAACATCTATTTGACCATATCTTCACGGCATGATCTTCATGGGGTAGTGTGTCTAAAGAAGTATGTAGGTTGTGGTGTTCGTGGTCAAATGTAATTGTACCAAGTTTGGAATGTTTTGTGGCATTGGCTCGGAATGAGGGGGTAGTAATACTTGGAGAACTTTATTTAGGTGGTACTCTTTGTGTACCAATTCCTCGACTCCGGGGTTAAATCCCGGTCTGGCTTTAGCTGGTTGTACCTAACAATGGTGTTTCGCTTTCTTATTTAAGGCTTTGTCTAGTATTGAAGGATTTTCTTCTAGGGTGGAAACCTATGGTGTAGTCTTTAATGATTGATGCATTGTTTTAGAGAGCCTTTATCGAAGTCCAAGTGTTGTATCAGTTTGCTGCGACATAATATTTGTTGTTGTGTTGTTTTGTAATAATCTTAGGTTGTGTGCACCTTAGCTATGCAAAGGCCGAGAGTAGTCGTAGAGTAATTGTATCATTTTGATGTAATTGTCTAAGATCAATAAAACTTCCTTTATCATTTTGATGTACAGAGGCCGAAAACGACTTGCGTTATCTAAGAAATTATGTATTGCAGGAGCTACTACAAGTGCACTCATCCAGGATGCTCAGTGCGCAAACATGTGGAGAGAGCATCACATGATCTGAAATCCGTCATCACAACGTATGAGGGCAAGCACAACCATGAAGTTCCAGCTGCCAGAAACAGTGGCCACCCAAGCTCAGGCTCAGCAGCTGCACCACAGGCCAATGGCCTTCATCACCGGAGACGTGAACCGGCACAAGGTGGTACCCTTTCTCAGTTTGGTGGCCTTGCTGCCTATAGTTCAGCTGGTCACCAATCAGCAGAACATTTTGGTTCAGCAGCAGCAGCAGGTTTCTCCTTTGGAATGCTGCCTCATGGCATTACAATTCCAATGCCGCCTACAGCGACCGCCGTCCCTACACAGATGGCTGGCCACCCACCGGCGATGCAGGGGTCTATGGCGACCGCCGTCCCGACACAGACAGCTGGCCACTCACCGGCGTTGCAGGGGTACCCAGGGCTTGTGCTGCCGACAGATGAGATGAAGGTGAACCTGTTGCCAAGGTTCAGATTGCCGGTGGCAAATGGGAGTATTGCAGAAGTACCTTGCCAGCAGCCGGTGGGTAGGTTGCCTCAGCAGGGTCCTTGATGTAGATAGCAGGAATGCATGAACATGAGATCTTAGGTGTTTTCTGCTTATGTATATGAAACAATTTTGGTGTTTTTGTTATTTGTTGCAATTCGATTGTTTTGGTTCAGAGAAATGCAGATAGCTCAGACAATTGTAAGCACAGAGAGGCTCTGGGAGAGGAAAAATGGTCAAATGAGGGCAGGACTTTGGGGTTGATTAGTTGATATCTTGGGCACCAATGATCAACAAATTCAATGTTGGATCCTGGAGCAGAAGGCTACTTTTACTGTAAATTATGTTTCTGCATAGCCAAAGTTTTAGCGCCAAAAATCCTGTGTGAATCTTGGATCAATTATCTGGTTTTACTCCCTCCGTCCTAGATTATAAGACGTAATTTGATTAGCTTGGAAAAGGTTTGACCAGTGAATTCTCTATTAAGACATCACTACATCACTACTGCGATGAAAAAACATAATCTTGAGAAAGTGCTTTTGAATATGAATAACAATATAAATATTATTTTATAGAAATAATTTTTTAATTAAAAATTATTGGTCTTGTCTTAACTAGTCAAATTACGCCCTATAATTTATGACAGATGCAGTACTCCGTAATTTTACAGGATTAAAGGTCTGCAAATTTGCATTCTCCGGTAATTTATGACACAACAGAATATAAGGCATGAAAATATTCACAATATCCACAATGTGACTTCCACTCAATGCCTTGCGGAACAGACCAAACTGTACCCTATTGTCATGTCAGAACTCCGAAACATCAACAATAAAAGTGAATCACACCATTACCTTTTATATATTTCCTCGGCACGAAAAATGTGTACGCTGGCAACAACAAGAGACTTTACATTTGATGATGAGAATTTTTTTAGTGAGGAGTTTTAAGTTAACCCTAATCATGTCGAAATGTCACTTTAGAGTATATATTTGCTATTTCTCTTCACTAAGGTAAACCAAAACTTCAGCACTTCCTTTTGCTCAGTGGCCATTAACGGCTGGCTGCTGGAAATTCTCTCTTTGATAAATGGCCTTCCACCGCTCAAGCTCTTCCCTGCGGAATGATAAAAGGCCCAGAAGTTACAAATGGGAGGAGAAGTTCTTGTTAGATTAGTCCTATCTCCTTATGAGCAACCAGTTAGAGAATAGACACATGCTTGTACTGTTTTAGTACTATATTATCTTTATACAGTGTTAGTTACAAAAGTTAATAACCAAACCTTGCAGGCTACACATTTTTATGATCACTTTTATAAAATATTTTTTTCTACAAACGACCCAATGTGAACAGAATGTAGAAATGGGACAGGTGCACTGACATTGATTATGGGACCCAATGTGAGGGAAAGATCAATTGATTCTGTTCGCATGACTGGTGTCAACATGAGGTCTTCATGTTTTTAGATTGTCTTGATCAGAAAATATATGTATATGTGTGGCTACAGATCATTGTTCCTGAGTCTGAAGTTTTACTGAAATTAGCTAGTCGTGATTATTGCATTCACCTTAAGGTAAATTTATCCCAATGCAGTTAACTAAAGAAACCAAATAAGTGTAAAAAGGAATGAAACAAATATATCTATATAGTCCACATCAGAGTTTAATGGGTAAGCTAAGTCTTCTGTAGGAGGTGGTAAAGTCAAGTGTTGCTGGGTCAACTGAGTTATTTGGTTTTCTAGAGGCAATTTAGTTGTTCTGACCATAGGAATAAAATGCAAAAAGAGCTGTCACTGCATTTCAAAAAAATCTAATAAAAAACAAGAAGGATTACCTTAAGCACCACCCTATTGAATCATAATGAAGAAGGCCAAGAACCTTACGCCTTCCATCATTCCTACGTCCAGCCCTCCGTTTTACTACTGGAAGTTGCTTGATACCTTTGACTTCCATGAGCACTTTAGCAGTGCTCAGATCTGTGTCCGGAAAGCAGGTAACTAGTCCTCTTTCATTGCCATGGTACTGAAATCCTCTAGTGAGGCATGATGAAACAAGAGAAGAATTTACCTACAAAAATGAAAGCAGGTAAATATATGCATTGATAATTTTGAAATTACTACATGGGCCTGTTTGGATATGGTGATTAAAATTAAATGCTTAGGTAATAAGTTTAATTTTAGCCTATAACTTTTTTTAATCTAAACACCGCCTAAAATGTTAACCGGTAAATTTTATTGTAGGCTCGAAAATGTGAGATTTTACATACATCCAAGTTAGAGGAATTCTCCCCAGTCCGTGGAGTATCTTCACTTAAATCAAATTCAAATCCTTTACGTCGGATGTCACCAATCGTAACAATTCCTTCAAGGAAATCTTCAGTATCAACTACAAGAACACAACTTTGCTGCTTATCATGCATAAGCCTTGTTGCCTCCTTGATATTCACTGTAGGTGTAACCTTAATGAAATGCTTTGACATTGCTTGTGATACCTGGAATACTGTTTGTTAGAAAGCTAAATGACCCGCAAAACATATTGAATTTATTGATGATGAACTTGAAAAAATATATAAGAGGGTAGAAAGAAAGTGTCATGGAACCTTTAAGTCATCAAGAAGCGTCTCCTCATTGTTAATACCATAGCGGTAGGGATCATCTTCTAGAATTGCAAGTTCAACATCATCTCCTTCGGGTCGTCTCCAATCTGTCTCACTCCTATCTGCAGGAGGTAACAGTGAAGAATAACCATGCCGAGGAGATGTAGCCTCAAAAGTCTCTTTGTTACCAGACTGGTTCACAACAGATGGCACCCATATCGCTAAACCAACAGCTCCCTGTTAATTAAAAACAGTGAACTTATATCATAATATGAATGTTAAACTACATGCTTAAGTTAGAAGCAAAATAGCAAATATATCAGATGAAACATTACCATCAGAGGAAGTAAAATTCTATAATCTTTTGTTAGTTCAAATAGTAGTAGTACGGATGTCAATGGAACTGAGCAGACTGAGGCTAGTGTGGCAGCCATTCCCACCTGAATTAAGCAGTCAGTCAGTATACTTTGGTTCTATCAAACTTTAAGCTACCTGCCTAACTCAATAAAAAAACTTACTAGTGCATAAGCTTGAGGATGTGCAACAGCAGTGTTACCCGGGATGGCAGAGTTTATTAGTTCTGCTGCCGAACCTCCAAAAACAGCACCAACAGCAGCACCAATCATTAAGCTCGGAGCATAAAGGCCACCAACAAGACCAGAACCCTTGCAGAGTGCAGTTGCTACAACTTTTGCAGCAGCCAACTGAGCTAAGAGCCAGATTCCAGGGGCTGACGCACTTTTCCCAGTATGTAGAATTTCATCAACATTGGTGAAGCCCCAGTACAGTATTCCAGGGTATCTTAGAGCTATTAAACCTGCTCCAAGACCACCTAAAGCAGGGCATACTACAGCAGGGAGGCTGAATTTCTTCCTTATCAAGTCAAAAGTCTTTGTGAACCAAACAACCAACTGCCTGAATGCCACGCTCACTACCCCACAAAGCATGCCTAGAATAAGGTAGAGTGGTAACTCTGCATAAGAGTATAACATCAGTTATTTAGTCAGTTGCATAGTTACCACTTTGACATATCAACATCAAAACAGAACAAAATATACAGTTCACGTCACAGGAAAAAAAACAGTATTTCAAAGTATTCAGTGGCAAGTGGCAAGAAAAAAAAATCAAAATAACAAGAAGCTGCCAAAACTTAAAGTGCTGATGGTAAGAAGACCAACCACAAAACCATGAACATGGCATACAAGTCAATAAACGCATAATGCATATATAACATAGACTAAAAAACAAAGGCATGGTACCATGAGCACACTGCTCTAGTAAGAATACAAAATATCTACTTAAGTTTTATACCTAACTAAGAAAAATCTACCTTCAGTAATACCAAATTTGATCAGAATAAGATAAAATACCAGCAGCAGATTTTAGTTCATACGTCGGGACAATAAAAGCTGCCTTCTCCCCTAGCAAAACATTTGACACGGTTGACGATATAACTGATGCCAAGATAATCATAGCAGTAGTAAATGGTGGTGAGTTCTCTGCTCGAAGTGGCCTCAGTACTGTTTCAATAGCAAAAAAGCATCCAGCAACTGCAGCATTAAAACCTAAAGACAAAGCAACATAAGCGTCAGGAGAGAATGAAGAAAATTTGTTGACTTGAAGATACTGTGGGTATGGAAGAGATGAAATATCAAACATATGTGTTTACTTTATGGTACAACAAAGATAAATAGTATCTTAGTACTAGTTGCTTGCAGAATTAGTTTATCTTAAGAAAGATGTATAGTATTGTTCCAATTGCATGCAGAACTAGCCTATCTTACTTTCCTTGTTAACTTGTACCAACATCTTACAATTTTAAAAAGCAATAGGAAACAACTCCCACCTATTGTGATTGCCAGATGAATACTAAACATTCAGACAGATGATAATTATTCAAAATTACCTGAAGCAATCCCAGCAGCTGATCCGGCTGCAACAAGAGCAATTCTCCGTTCCCTATTGTTCTCCATCATTTCAGCACACCCATATGCACAGGATTTACCAATATCAACACTTGGCCCTTCTGGCCCTAATGAACATCCTGTCCCTAGAGTAATTGCAGCTTGTATTGCTTTTATTGTAGGAAAGATCGCAGCCATGAAATCAACACCTTCCCTTTGAGATGACAATGATTGCTTTATCTGCTCAAATATCTCCAGTAATCCGTGCATCATACCAACAACAACTCCACCAGTCACTGGAATTAACAATATCCTATGCCATGTATCAGCAAGTCTCTGGAGACGAAGCCAAGCAGCTCCCTCTGTGGGTGTGCCTGCCCATGCCCATTCATGTATGACATGCACCTGAAAAGAATAGTTAGCCACTAATGAACCAGCAGATTGGGATATGAGAAAGGTTAAAACAGGAACCTTTTGTTTTTAGAAATGATCATCTAAACTTGACTGCATAGCTTACTTAACATGTCTATGTTCTTTCAAACAAAAAGCCTTTTTCTAGTCACTTTTAGAAATAGGGGTTCGATTAATTGCAGTCAGTATTGAAGCATAAAAACTCATGTGAATATATAATCAAAAGGGGGAGCCTTAACATGGAGAGTAGCCAAAGTAAATTTGGCACATACTGCATTAACCAGGTAGGAGTAAGACTTATCTAGGCTTATATCTGATCAATCCAGATCAGTTTTCAGAGAACACAAACAATTCACCAAAGTTGTCGGCAGGAAGACAGAATCTAGTAAACCCTATGATAAAACACATGCCTCTTTCTCACTTAATAGCATCACTAGAACCCATGTGAATGTAATTAGAAAAGACCATGCACACTCCCTTCTCACACAAATCAGACAAGAAATTCCTCCAAAACAAAGTTGTACCTACATTACGTATTTACGCTTATTCATTGTAAAACAAACTATTCACTAAAAATCCCCTGCCCACCTATCTGACTATCTCCCCAAGCAATCACCCCAGAGATATTTATATAGCGCCCTGCACTTAGCAAACTTTATAGGCTATAGATCTCGCAAAATACCAGACTTCTCCTACAGTATCAGCTAATTAAACTATTTTTTCTCCTCTACAACTTTCCTTTCACAGATCTCTCTCTCAAACTTACCCCGCGATTAAACGCGGCGACGCAGATGCCGGTGGCGAGGCCGAGGAGGCACCCGACGAGCAGCAGCGCCCACTCGGGCGGCGCCCCATCCCCAAGCTCGTCGCTGTCCTCCTGCCCACCCCTCGCCAACCCAGGCTCCCCACCCCTGGGCGACGCCGCCCCACCGCCGCCGCGGCCGCCCTCCCCGTTGTAGTAGTGGTGCCGCCCCCGGCTCGACAGCCGCCGGTCCAGATTCCGCAGAAGCTCCCTCACGCGGCTCCTCCTCGGCGTCGACGGCGAGTCCGGGTCCACCGACGACGACGGCGGCAGCGCCGCCGCGCCGCCGCCGCCGGAGCGCAGCGGCTCCATGTCGCTGTGCTGCGCCATCGGGGGAGATGGTCGGGCTAAACCCTAGCAGGAGATCGCATCGATTTCGAGGTGGATCTATGGGGATTTGATTTCCTCGCTCTCGATTCGATCTCGTCGGCGGTTGGCGATGGCGGGGTTGAGGTGAAGTGGGCGGAAGGTATGAGAGAGAGAGGGGAAGTGGAAGGAAGCAGACGCGCGTGGAGGTTTTGCAGATTGGTCCTTGGGAGAGTTTGTATTTGGGTTGGTAAGTGGAAAAGGTTTTTTGGGCCGGTTCGCACTTGGGCCGGTTTTTAGTGGACAGCTGCCAGGTCCATTGGCTAGAGTTGGGCAGGTTGGCATAAAACCACTTAGACCACATTTTTTGGGTCAATTTTTTTATGGGTTTGGGAATTGAATTGGAGAGGGGAAATGGCCAAATGGGTGTATACTGGATACTGGATAGGTATTGGAAACATTTTAATTTTTTTTAAAGAGTTGACATTTTTGTTGGCACAGTTTCAGTATAGAAGTTGAGACTGATTATCTAGAATAAATATAGGTAGATTTTTTATAGTTGTGTATTATTAATAACAATCATGGTTCATTAAAACAAATTCTCACAAAAGTAGCAAAGAAGCCCCTAAAATCAAGATCTTAAATTCAAAATCAATGGATGTGTTTATCTTATCTCATGACCTGTTTGCAATATTGTTCCATTTCTCCTGCACCACACTATTGCTTAGCATGTCAGTATGTCACCGGGGCCATAGTTGCAGTGGCAAAACCACATATACATCGATCGAATTGCAGTGGCAATTCCACATATAAATTGGTCAGCGTGGCAATAAAAAGGCATAATCTTTTAGCGACGAGGCGGCTGTATCTGCCTCAAAGGAAGAATCAAGCAAAGCATGTCGTCCTGTCACTATTCAGAAAGGAACACGAGTTTTTGCGGTTGCATACCAAGCGTGAAGGGGAAAAAACTTCTTGGACCAAGGAAAAAGATCGGTAAATGTTACTGCTACCAGTGATGAGTCAAAGCATTGCTTTCCAGGAAAAGATGAATTATTCGGTGAAATGTCACTGAAAAAGATCGCTGAAGGGCTCATCACTTCATCAGACGTTACCATTTTTCCTGACAAACTTGCCTCAAAAGATGAATCAGGCAGCAAGATTGTCTCATACGAACTAATTGTAGCCACTAGCCATACACTGAAGGAAAAAAATCTATAAAACCATGGAACTTATGGGCTTACTCCTATATATTTCAGGCCCAGATTTAGACCTGAAATGAACATGTGCACAACAATCTTCAACAGATAAAACCAGGCTTCATTTAACCATGTCTCCTGGATAGGTTACTGGGCACTTTTCTGAATCTTGAAAGCTTAGATATCACAACATGAGGACTGATAATGCGAAGTATGCTCATAAGGAAATTTTTGCCAAACAAAAAAAATATATTTACAAATGATACATATCAGATCAGCAATATATGCAGGTTCTTCTGAGAAAGCATGAAGAGTTGCCAACCAAAGCTACTGTCTTGATGATAAGAGAAGGCCATTTCCTCTTCTGAAAGTTCCATTCCATCTAGAAAACTCAACAGTAAGGAACTACTAAAGTTTTATGAAATAGAAACTGAACTGTACTGTACATAACAACTCAAGTTACATATGGCACCATGAATCTTGCTATTATATGATCACTAACAAAACTTGTTGGCGTCACAGATTCAGAATTTGCTGAGACATGAAAACTTCTGAAACCCTTCTATAGGACCGTAACAAAGGAATACACATGATACATTACAACAACTCACAAGGGTTTCAGATATGACCTCAAATCTTACTCCTGTATCTGACCAGCTTTGCCAATGTCTCTTGAGCAGCCAGTGTATGGGCATGGCCATGGCCAAGCATAACAGTCCGGATGCTAATGCAGGTCCTGCACAATTCTTCCCCAGTGTCAAAGAGCCCACCTCGGAGCAACAGCTTCGCCCTTGTCTCGAGCAATGTCGCTTTGAGCAGCGTCACTTCCTGCCAGACAAACTCATCAACACGGTGATTCGGTTGCAGCTTCTTCCTCCAGCATAGCGATCCACGATTTAAGTCCTGGATCCGCGATGCATAAGACTTCTCCACCTCCTCAAGGACATTTGTGCACACCTTGAGAAGCTCTAACGCCGAACCACACCGCGAGAATGTCATGAAGGAGTCAATTGCCAAGGGCAGTGCTGTCTTCCTTATAAAAAGTACCATGTCAACCGCCTTAAGCTGAACAGAAGGTGGTTCAGACTTGAAACCAAACACAAGGAATGCACTAGCCCATAAATGGTCTGAGTACACTGAGGGATTACCAGCCCTCATTACACCGTTCACTGCTGCAGTTGTTGGTGCCAAACCTCCCCTAATCTTGCCAAAGAGTTGTGTTATTGGGTGGAATTGGATCCAGCAACCAGGATGACGAGTTGCTTTTCTTGCCAGCCCAAGCTTGACAAGTAAGAGTGCTGACTCAACCTCAGCTTTTCGACCATGTGGAGCTAGAAAGCAATGTGTGCCACACAGAAATGCAGTCTTCAGGGATTCACCCAGGAGGTGCATACTGCCTTTCATTGGTAGCTTGCTCGCTGTTGCAGCTAATAGCGTAGATGACACAGGAGCAGGAGCTAACCAAGAACCAGCGATAATCATCTTTGAGGTAAGACTTCCTCCTTTTGCTCGGTCCATCAATGCAAAACAAAACACCAGAACCTTTATTAGGAAAGAATTGTTACGACAGAAGCCATCGTCATTTGCACCGAGGGGGAACAAACTCTCATTCAACGATATTCTGTCAACAGCCTCAAACAGAGTGGAAGGAGTAATCATGAGTTCAGACAGCAGTGAACCAACAACCCATAGGCCAAAGCTCAACCTACCTAACCGCTCATCAAGCTTCCTAAGAACTTCCATTTCCTCAGGCGGATAGTCATTCTTCTGCTTCCCCTTTATCAAGATCATGGCATCATTGTATGAGAGCTGTGGCAGTTGCATTGGCTCAAGGTTAATCACCCGTGGTAAACGTGTGGTCACAATGACATGGGTTGCCCCGGTGTTCCTAGGGATGAAGTCATGGAGATCCTTACCTTCCCACCAGTCCCTCTCACTCTCAAGATTATCAATGACAAGCAAGTAGGGCACATCACGGAACAGCTCCCGCTTCACTCTTTGAAATGCATCAAGCTCCTGCTCCTCAAAGCTCCTGATCCTGCCCCTCTCCTTCTCAGCCTCAGCGCTAATGTCCAAGCCCAAATTCATGGATAAATTGAGTATGTTTTGCCTTAAATACCTAGCTTCACCTCCAATCCACAGAACCATCTTGTACCGCTGTGAATACCGGTAAGCAAATTCCAATGCCAGTTCGGTCTTGCCAATGCCTGAAGAGCCACTGATGCAGACCACACTGGCGCTGCCGTATCCTTTGCTGTTGCACCTAAACCTTGACCTCCTGTGCTTTGATCTCTGCTTCTGAAGGTTTCTCCCTTTACCTGATAGCTCTATCACTGGATCAATCCAGGCCTCCAATGTCGGCTCCTTGCACTTGCGCATTTCCAAACTGATATACCTGGCATTAGATGTCCTCACTGTGTCACTCTCCTCATCAGCAAACCCATCAGACATACCACTAGATCTGTCATTTGCAGCTGAACCCCTTGGGCAATCAACCTCTTGGATATCAACCGTGGAACCGAAAAACAATCCTTCAATTTCACTTAGCTCCTTCTCCCTCCCAACAAAATGCCGGTTCCGCGGAAACGGCATTCCTTCGGGCCCTTCACTCTCCTTCTCAGCAATGCTCTTCCTCCCAAGCTTGGACCGCAGCAACATCACCGTCTTTGACACGCAGCTCCTCCAATTGGTCTCATTCGCCTCAAGCTTAAACTCATGGCACCTCATCAACCCTTCAAACGCCTCCTTCCCCTCCTTATCCTCCAATTTACCGTCGAAAAGCCCTGCAATCTCCGGCGGCTCGGTTTCGAACAGTATAGGCACCAGGTTCTTCTTCTGAGCAAAGAACCTGATCTCCTCAAGACTGAAAGGATTGAGAAAACTTGACATTGTAACAACTATGACACCAAATACCACAGAGCAGATGATCCGGTCTGCAATCTCATGGCTCTGGGTGTCAGAATACTTCGCCCTGTCGGCGACGAACGAGGCAACGCCCTGCAACTCCAGCTCCGACTTGAGCCACTTGCAGAACCGGCCGAGGCTGCCGCCATTGCCGTGGTAGCCGATGTAGACGTCGCAGCTCCGGAGCTTGGCGTTCGACGCCGGAGACGCCACGGAGCCACGGGTGAAGGACACCCGCGGCACCGGGAACGAGAACGACACCCGCGGCTGAACCACGCCGCCGGCATCGGAGACTTTGGCAGCATCGATGCCGCCGCCGCCGCCGGAGTCGTACCGCTCCGACGGCGGCGTCCGCGACGCGCTCGGCGCCGCGTCGGTGTCCTCCGAGTTGGAGTAGCACGCCGGCGGCGACGGCACAGCCACCGGCGCCGGCGCCGGTGGCCGGGGAGTTGGGGGGTCGAGGGCGCGGGGGGAGATGTACGGAGACTGGAGAGCGGACACGAACGCCGAGGACGGCGGCGACGGGGAGTAGAGGTGGGGAGTCAATGAGATGGCCGGCGAGATTGGGTTGGAGCGGTCGGAGATGCTGCCGCTGCTGCATCCGCCGCCGGCATTTGTGCGAATAGTGAGCGGCTTGGTGGTGGCAATGGGGATATCTTTGGGGACATCAAGAAAGCTCCGGGATTTCTGCTCTTCCGCCATGGCTACCACCACCAAATCACAGAGCTCGGGAAGATATCTCGAATGCGCTGCATGATCTGGTGGTGTTCTTCATTTTCCTATGGAAGATTTGGGGGAGAAAGGGGAAGAAAAAAGAACAGGTTTTTGTTAGAGAATCAATGGAAGGAAGCAAATGGAGTAGTACAGTACTAGTCACATGCTCACATCTGATTCAAAAAAGAACATAGAGGGTTGTTCTTCTAATAACCTGCAGCAATCTGAAGATTCTGCACTTGATTCCATTTCCATCCAAAAGTGTGCAAGGAAAGATGAAGTTCCAAGAAGCAAGAAACAAGTATAGAGAAAAAGAACTTACTGGTGAGGAATCCTTCAGGAATCCAATGTCACAAAAAAAAAAACTTCTGATGATATCAGTGATGAGAGGCTTTTAGCTTGAAGAAACCAAAAAAATGGCAGGAGAGTCTGGAGCTGGATTTGGATTTTAAAAATGGACAGCTTTTCCCACTCAAGCCATTGAATGGGACGGGTATAACTATCCCACCTCCTGTGATCTTGTCCTAGGAGGAAATGAAGGGTGGAGGCCCCTTCATGACAAGCAAGTACAAGTTCAGTTTAAGGCTTCTCTCTCCTCTTGATATGACCACCACAAACCCTAAAAAAAAATGTGGAAACCAAGTGTGACATCAAAAGAAGCAAGTAAATGTGAAGCTACTACTACTGCTAGTGGCACACAACTGCAAGGTGAAGACCAGCACCATTTCCAATGGTGAGATCCAAGCAAGACCAAAAACCAACCCACCAACAGTAGAGCCCAAATGTAGCAGCAATGCCAAAGCAGGTCTCATGCCTAAACCTTGGCCACTGGTTTAATATACAACCCATAAGAGCAAACTCAACGGTTCATCAATCTTATTTTTCATCTCAAATATATAATATGTGTGAAAAAAATATTGCTTTAACAGATACTTCATTACATTATTTAAAAATAGAGCATCATCCATATTAGAGAGAACACTTTATATTTGAAGCAAGCAACATGATAAGAGAAAAGAAGAGAGTTTGTTAGAAAATATTATTAAAATATAAAAGATTGGAGTATGGATGATGTAGTTTGAATGGTCTCTTGAAGTGCATAAGGATATAGAAGAGAAATCTTTTTGCATGATCATTCAAATAAGCATATAGAGGATAAAATATAGATGAGCTCTTGGGTTTGCTCTAGGTCATGAAAAAATAAACTAAGTAACACACATAAGCAAATCTTTTTATATCTGTTTTCTACGTCCTTTGAATCAAAAGATTTGTGGACAAACTTCTTACTACCTCTGTCTCAAAATAATGGTCTTTTAGGTTTTTGTTTTATAGCGTTTGACCATTCGTCTTATTCAAAAAATTATGGAATTTTTATTTATTTTATTTGTGATTTGCTAGATTATCAAAAATACTTTATGTGTGATTTATCCTTTTTGCAATAATTTTTTGAATAAGACGAAGAATCAAACGCTACAAAAACAAAAATTCAAAACGACAAGTATTTTGGAACGGTGGATTTAAATCATATAGGAAATTTCCCTATATGACCATTTGAAACAAAGTTTTGGAGATTCCTGTCAAGTTCAAAATCAGTTGGAAATGGATTATTAGCCACACGTAAAATGAGAAATGTGAGTATATGATCAATTGAGTATTAAAAATTAAAATTTTGACTTGTATACTTATTTGATTTTTTAAAACAACTAAAAGTTTTCACACAAAATGCACCGTTTAGTAATTTAAAAAGCGTGTTAACGGAAAACGAGATAAAATTTTACTAGCCACTAGGTTGAAAAGAACACACCCTAAATCTTTTGAAATTCATGTGGAATAGTTCAATGTTAGTAGATTTTAGAGAAAATTTACCAAGAGGTCTAACCTCTTGGAAACTTTCATATGAGTCTCTATTCTCAATTCATGTGTTTTTCTTATGGTCCTATCAAATGTTTATTCCTATATTTTTAAGTGTTTTATAATTCTCTGTTTTGCATCTACATTTCTACAGAAATTCTACATTTTGCGTCTCAGTATTCCTGCGATTCAAAGGGGCCTTAACGGTTTAAATTTAGTGCTAAAAATAAACTATATTAAAAAAAGTCCTCAAAATTAGTAAGTATGTTGCGCTATACAATGGATGCATGCTCCCTACATTAGGAGTTTTTTTCAATGTACATTCAGCAAAACAAAGAGCGATTCTCATCTGGAACAGTGCTTTCAAAGTGGTGGTTTGGGCATAAAATACTAGAGTAAGACCTTGTTTTATGTGCTTTGGGGGGAGGGGGGGTGTTGCCCCCACGCTGTTTATTTTACAGTGCCCCAAGCTTAGCTATCAACTTAAATAATGGATGCAATGAATTGCTTTTCGGTAAAACCCTAAGTACCAATGGGACAACATCACAGCAGGCAATGTGCGTTTGTGCAGGGATTAGAGATAGGATTATAGGGGAGGAGATCTTGCAGAAGAGGACATGGAATAGTGCTGGTGAGAGGAGGCAGCCATGGCTGCCTCACCTTGTTTTAGCCTAGAAATCTGGACCCCCCAGGGAGAGAAAGACCGGTCCAACTGCTGCTGCAGTAGCTCTGCACTTGCAATCAAATGCTACCCTTCTCAACAACAAGCACACACCTATCCCTGCACACAGTTCATCAGTTCATCCCCACACACACAGGGACAGTAGTCTCTCTCCAACACATGTTGCATAGCAGACGTGGCAGGGTGGAGCAATATATGATTTGATTCTCTCCTGCCCTTTCCTGGATGGAGATGACTCACATGTTGACCAAATGGTTAGTAGTAGTAGTACTCCATTGGTCTCTTTAAAATCCATGCAAAATTTTGTGTTGCTTTTTAAATAATTGATAGAAATCCAGCCTCTACATCCAAATGTGAATATATACCACTCCATTCATCACAATTGAGGAACAACAAAATCAATAAATAAAATGAGGCTCATATCTTTCTTTTGTCTTGGTTCAAACTTGTCCCTTTACTATGCAGCAACAACCAACTCGTCATTCGTTTACTTAGAAACTTTGATGTTGTAATTGTCTAGCCAAAGATCGCTATGCCTAACGAGCTCTGCTTCGTCAAAAAAATACACTATCACAATCTCGAGAAGCATCTCGAACTCCTGCAACCCCTCATTAACATTGCATCCACATCTGACCATCCATTTTGCCATCTCGTCTCTGTCACCAGCCCAATCCATTTTCCAAATGCGAAAGCACCTAACCCTATTGCTTTTGCTCGCCGATGTTGTCCAAGGGAGGCATAAGAGAATAAGCCCCGTCAACGCCATTTGCCACTACACAATTGGATCTAGGCACGAACATCCTAGATCCATCAATACTTCCGCACCACATCCGGAATCGCACTCTAGTCGATACCGATAACGTCAAAAAAAATCTGTCGACGTCATGTTGATGCTGACTAGATCTTGCTATTAGGCTATGTCCAGCTACCTCAATCGTCGCCTGTACTTACAAAGGACTCATTGGCATATGTAGTTCCTTGCCTCACTCCCATAGAGCATGAGAGGTGAGCCATAATGAATACACCTCCAAGGAAACTTTCACCTCAACCTCCATCAACCCTCCGATGCAACAGCAACCTCGTATGGTCACCAGCGCACATGCTCAAGGTGCCCTTACAGAACAGGCCGCCATTTTCGCCATACCTTTCAGCGATCCATTAAAACATATATATATTTCAATTTTATGTGTTGTAGATTCGTAAGGGATTCGTAAATATGCCACACCATCCTAATCCAATGCTTTTTATCTATTACTGTATTTCTAAAAGCTTGTAGTCAAAAGAATCCCTCAACGGTCCTCAACACATGGGAAAAAATTGAGCTAGGTTCTTTTCCCTAGGATTTTCAAATTTCATAATAGTACAATGTACCATGCACATATATATTTTGAGCTCCTCCCCCATATATTAGCTTGTCCACTATACATCTCTTCATTAATTTTAACTATATATAAACCCTTGTTACAGAATAACAGTATGTGTTATTACTACCCTTAGTACAGAATAACAATACATGTTACTACTTTTATAAAGACCCTACAACCACCAATTATATAAGCACTTGGGCTAGGTCGCATTCCAGCCCAAATGCTTATGCGGACGGAGGGAGTAAGCTTTCAATACATACAACAACAGATAGATTTAGAAACTCTGCTAAGGAAAAAAAAAACAGTATCACAAATTAGTCCATTTCAACTATGTAGTATGATGTATGTGACGGATTCGTTTTACGGCTAGACAGTTGGTCATGTGACTTTATATAATGTGAACCTTATATTAATCATCTGGAGGGTAGAAATAATTGAGCTGTCTTGGCTTTGTGAAGAAATGATAATTATCAATAATAGTATACAGTAGTCTCTCCATAAGCTCACCTTATATTAAACAGTATTTATCTCCGTTTCATAATATAAGACGTTTTGATTTTTTTCTTACAAAATTGACTATTCGTCTCATTCAAAAAATTATGGAAGTATTATTTATTTTGTTCTTGACTTACTTTATTTAAGCATGACCTGTCTTTTTTATATGTATTTGCACTAAATTTTTTAATAAGACGATTAGCCAAACGTTATAAACAAAAGGTCAAAACATCTTACATTTATTAAACAAAGGAAGTAAGACTTAAGGAATAACACCATGCCTTGCACGGGACGATCACTTATACGGTTATACCCACTTACATCACAACTATTCTTTAGCGAATATTTATCCCTTTATATATCAGAATTGCTATAGGCTGTTTTTTTTTTCGGGAACCATTCTTTAGCAAGTTGATTTAAACTTGAGACTGTAATTTGGACTTTTGCTATAGTTGCCCTTGTAATTAAATCCACCTGTTTGACCTTTCTGGCCCTTTGTTCATCAAACAGAACACAATGCATTCAATGCATACACTCAAAATATGTAGGCAGACTATATATGCGCCACAAATTTTTGAAATTTTCTGTACTTTACTTTTTCTTGAAATACACGGAAGGATCGTTAATCCATCTTTAGATCAGTAAACAGTACAAATGGTACAGCCAACCAAGCACAGCCAAGAAACTGCCAGTTAACTGGATCAAATCAGGGAGGCGCTTCTGTACGTCTTGCAGTATAAATGATCATTCAATTATAAAGTGCTTCGAAATTATACTCCATGTTCACAAAATCACAACAGTACTTTCTATGCTCCAGTGAAAGAAAAACAGCAGAGCACATTGTCCCAAAACTTGGTGATTAGTTGGGTGTTTCCTTTAATATTTTCGTATGAACAGTGCATCAGGCTGTTCCAACTGCTTGACCATATTAAATTTCGGCCAAATAATACTGTCAAGCAATAGCTTTGTTTTAGGATAATGCATAATGAACTTTTGTCTGCATCTGCATCAAGCAAGAGTAAATGGAAAACTGCATTTTTCTTCGCAAAGTGCAAAATACTCATTTAAGATGGCAGCGAAGGGTCTCTTATTTTATTATTTTATTATGAATGACATAGTATCATTAGAACAGCTAGCTAGAATCTATCACTTATCACTAGTACAGGAAGGGGCATGTGTCCCGGTTGGAAAACACCTTTAATACTAATTTTCCAACCAGGACTGTCAATCTGGGACTAAAGAAGTCTTCTTTAGTCCTCGTTGAAATAACTAGAATTAAAAGCTCACTTTTAGTTCCAGATGGTAACACCAACCGAATAAAGAGGTAACACCCTATTCCGCTTGTTTTTTCTTTTGTTTTCATTGTTTTTTGCTGCAAATCCCAACAAAACATTTACAATAAATCATCCACAATAGTGCACATCCACAATCCAGATTCACTACAAATCATTCATAAAATGCACATCCACAATCGACAATCACAAATCATCCCTAAATCAACAAAAAAAATTTACAACATTCACTAAAAATAATTCACAAAATAAAAAAAAATCCACAATAGCCGCTATTTCGTCGGCCAACAATGCGGCCACTTCCGCCGCCGGGCGCCCGGCCTTGGACTCCTCCGGCGTCCCGCCTCCCATCCCCGTCCCCATCGCTGCGCCCTACTGCACGTGCCGCCAAACCCCCGTGCAGGCCACTTCCGTCGCCTGCCTTTCGCTCGGCCGTCGTCCGGTCGTGCACCACCTCCCGTCCCCTGCGCACTCCCCACCCCCTCCCCCCGGTG
>CM002486.1:16972559-16995440 GCA_000325765.3 Leersia perrieri | reverse complement strand
CGTCGGCGGCGGAGGGAGAGGGAGGAAAGGGGGAGGAGAGGGGAGGACTGAGGAGGAGGCCGGCCGAAAAAAATGAAGGGGTAGGAGGAGGTCAAGAGGGTGAGAAGGGATCAGAAGATAAGAGGAGGGGAGAGAAACGAGAAGATAAGTTGCACTGTGCTAAAGATATTTTTAGTCTCGGTTAGTAACACCAACTGAGACTAAAGATATTTTTAGTGGTGATTCCAATTTAGTTCAGGACTAAAGCTCTGCATATAAAGTCTTTTCTCTACTAGTGTATGTGACTCTATTAGCGATAAGTAATATTAAAGGTATATAACGGTTTGTCCAATAAGGCAATAACCTTATAAGTGTTTTCTTTTCAAAAAAACGGCAACAAAATCATTGGTTGGGTGCCTTATGGCATAGGATGAAGATGTAAACTATTTTCATTATCTAAAAAATATAAAAAATATGAACAATACTTCTGTGCCAATGAACACCAGGTTTCAACCGAACCAGATAAACTATGCTTGCCGTTGCAGTTTGTTGGTGTCACAGATGATCATCTGCTGCTGGAGTATGAGAGCACACCATGTATGTGGGCCATGCTGTCATTAGGAGAAAGTATATGGAATCTGCTACAGGGACCAATTATTTGTTCAGTCCAAGAGAGTAGGCACTGGCTAGTTGGTGTATAATTGAAGATCGGACATGATGAACCTACATCATACAAATCAGGATCTGGGTCTCCTGCTTTCAATGTGGACTTTTTTTTGAGAAATAATAATATTTTTATAGAAAATTGCAAAAATAGAAGTTGACGGAAGAAAATCACAGAAATAGGATCGTACCGCCATGGGGTCTGGCGGTAGGGCTCCTACCGCCGGACGGCGTGGCGGTAGGTAGCCTACAAAATTACGCTAATTAAAACTACATGATATTTGAACTAATTAAAATTTGAATTATAGTGTAGTTTTAATTAGTGTAATTTTGTACCGTATGCAAAACAAGAGGCATCATTAGTACATGGTTAAATAAGTATTAGTTATTTTAAATTTATAAAAAGGTTAACTTGATTTTTTAAATCAACTTTTTGTGTAGAACTTTTTTTAAAAAAAATATACCGCTTGTTAGTTCGAAAAACATGTACACAGAAAAATCGAGACTAAAAGGGAAGAAAAAATGGAAAGTAGCACGCACAGTGCACATGCAGCCTGCCGTCACATGGGGTGACGGCAGGGGTCTGCACATAGATAGTAATTAGTGTACCGTAAGTAAAACGAGAAACGTCATTAATGTATGATTAATTAAGTATTAGTTATTTTAAATTTAAAAAATGGATTAATTTGGTTTTTTAAAACAACTTTCGTGTAGAAAATTTTCAAAAAACATACCGTTTAGTAGTTCGTAAAGCGTGCCATAAAAAATTAATGTGCCTTAGTTTACTTTCTCGTGATAACGAACGCAGCCTTGGAAGTGTGCCCTACCGCCAAGCCCACTGGCGGTAGGTGCCCTACCACCCCGCCCTACCGCCACACCGTCCGGCGGTAGGAGCCCTACTGCCAGACCCCGTGGCGGTACGATCCTATTTCTGCGATTTTATTCCGTCAACTTCTATTTTTGCAATTTTCTATAAAAATATTATTATTTCTCAAAAATAGTCTTCAATGTGTGCCCGCAATTAATCGGCCCTTTCTTTGCAAGTTGAAGAGAGTATCAGTTCTAATCGGGGTTCTGGGAATTGATTCAAAATTGCAAGGAAAGAGCTCCCGATTGGCAGAGTGACTGTAAATAGAGCTTGAATCGATTCAAAATGTACAGTGTGTGTAAGTTTTTTTTTTTTTTTTGCGGGGAGTGGGTAAGCTTGTTTGTGGTGGTGCTGATTTATGCCAGCCAATGTGCCAAATATCACAGGTTTATACTTTTTGCAGACACTTCTTTAAGATAATGAATCGTCATTGAACTCAATAAATTACATCACTCTATCTTAAAAAATGTAGATTACATCAAGATGATATATTTGCCTTATTGAACCTTTTGCAGACTGACCACCTTTTTTTTTTTTGCAAAACAGGAAGTGTGAAATTACCTCATGAACACTTGATAAAATTTTGAGTAAATTTCAGTTTGGGCCATCCTTTATTATCGTTGTTTCGTTTTGGACTATTCTTTAACCGATGTTTTCAATTCAGACCGGTTAATCTTACCTTTGTAACATTTTAGACCACCGTTAACTCTTTTGCATATCTAAATTTAATTTGGCATATATTAAAGAAATGGTTTACATACATCAGTAGGAGTTTATTTAAGAGTAGGAGCCAACATAATCGAAATCGTTTATATGCTTCATAAGAGAGTTAGGTGGTCCAAAGTGCAACATAGGTAAGATTATCCGGTCCAAAGTAAAAACATTGTTAATGGGTGGTTCAAAGCGAAACTTTGGTAATAAAAGGTGGCCAAAGTGAAATTTACCCTAAAATTTTCTTGTGTCCCGTGAAAGGTCCAATCAATCCATGCATCAATCATGCCATGACAGAAACACAGGTGACACCCTGATCCAACACTAGTCTACCACCATGGCATGCCACTCCTAATTCAACACTACTCCTCTATCAGACTCTATCCATACCTAACACCCTACGACCAACACAAGAACAAATCAAGCCAAGCAAAACTGAAGTCCTGTCAAAAAAAAAAAAGAAAAAAAGAAGAAGAAGCAAAACTGAAGTAGAGGCAGTACTAGTAGGAAGTAGTAGGAACTAGGAACTACTAGTATAACTAAAGGCAAGGTCACCTTTGCTTTGCACTGACTTACCTGAAAGCCTGAAACTTTATTTCAGGCCCAGTAAATTGGATTGGTTCCAACCCCTATCAATCAATCCATCACCTTCTTTAGGCACATTTAGACCACCGATCTACATTTAATCCAGTCTTTAACTCTTAAACATCAACATCCCATGTTAACAACCAGAAGAAAACAATAGTTGCCAACCGAGTGGAGCAGAATGCAGAATTGCCGGGTAGATCATGCGTCTGAATGTGCGGTGCCTCGCATGCATTATGCAGTAGAAAGAGATAGAAGCAGTGAGGCCATTGACTGTAGTAGCAAACATCATAATCATCGTCAGTGCCCATTGCAATCCCATGTCGTGTGGTTTGGCAATTGGCATCACGCTGCTGCTGCTGCAGCTGCAGCAGCAAAGGTGGATACATGTGGATGGGTTCCATCTTCATCTTCTTGCCTGCCACATCAACCTGCCATTTTAATTCTCTCGATAACACGGAAGACGCACACACACCACGACACAACTACGATTCTGATGGAAGGGTTCCAATTTTTCAAATCAGTTTTGCAGCGATATCAAAGAGGACAATTCTACGGTAAAACTGTATCTATTTGCATCCGTAGTGATTCTCTTTCAAACTCAAAAGCTCATCAGGAAAGTGGGGCTATATTATATAAACAGGAGGTGCAGACGATCAGTGCATCAAACCGGCGATTTTGATGTCCTCTTGTGCAGTTGTGCTACCGTGCGTGCACTGACGTTGCACGGATCAGCATGCACTGCTCGCGGATTCAATTCTTGCCCTGACGCTGAACTGAAGCTTTACAGCGTTGTTCGCCTCGTTCCATTGATTGCTGCAGGCTGTACTGTAGTTTCGTTGAAAAGGGCTGGACCTGTCTGTCAACTTATATCCTTACCTGATTGATGAGAATCTCTTACATGGGCTGAAGGTTGCAGTTTCAACGAAAAGGGCTGGGCCTTGCTGGAGAAATCTCATATATGGGCTGAGAATTCAGAAAGCAGAAAAAGTTATGGGCCTGTTATCTCTTGTGCAGCGACTGAAATTCATGGCAATAGTGACATATTCTATGGTCAGGTTCGTTGTACTATCATCTAATTCTAAATGTTATGGGTCAGGTTCTTTACACCATCAATTAACATCTAATTCTAAATATTTATATTTTAGACGAGGGAGTATAAAACAAAAGGTGTAAAGAAAAACACTTGCTATACGATTGTTTTTTCCATGAGAATTTCACCCCCTCCTCTAAGTACACTCATCAAGCTCTAAGTTACTGACCCTTTCAGACACCTGATTAAACATTCCCGACTGCTAGTCTGCTACTCCGTAGATATATAAACCCAAATCATTCAAACGATCCATTACACGCACTACACATTCAAAATACTCCATGATCATTTGCAGTAATTGAGAAGTGGATTAGGAAGCATCTTGAACAACTCGTTTGCCTCGGAATGCGCGAGAAAAAAAGGCTGCTCTGTTTTAGGAGGCTGTTGTCTCCAATGTTACTTCTAGTTGTCCATACATACGTGGCTAACCGATGGATCATTAGTTTAAGGTAATAGGCGGCAAACTCCAATTAATCTTGCCTGTTTTGTCATCTCCTGCTTAGAACCTTGAGCTGCTTGTCACGGCATTTCGTGAACCGTGGGATTTGTCGTCGTCTTCACGAGCAAATCAAACCTTCGAGTAATCTTTATGGTTAGTCCAGTGCGTATAGTATCAGGTATGTTCTGAACTTGTGACGGATGGAATTCAGAAATTGTGCGGCTCATTTCAAAAAAAAAAAATCAGAAATTCTGAACGTATTGAGAAGTACAGATACAAACTAGAAGTATAAACCGCTAAATGGACTTATTGTGTGCACACCATCAATTAATTAAAAAGGCTGTCCAGAACTGAACTCGGATGGCTAACTCCTTTTTTGATGGAAGGCTAACTCCTCATCATACCGTGAGTCCACTCCTATCGATGTAAATAAGATGACAGAGAAGCATTATATTAGTGGTGTTTGGCGGTGGAGTGTGCATAGCATATCCATTCACCCCGAATCTAATCCGTGAGTATCCACTAGAATGTACACATGGTTGTGCACTTGTGCTGTAGTATAAATTTAGAGAGGTCAAGGATTTGCTTCTGATCTCCATCTATTTTAGCGTGTAGTTTTAAAAAATAAACACTCCCTCCGGTGACTCGATCAAACCTCAAAAATCCAGACAATCAATTTTCTACTAAATTAAGTTTCTTTCAAACCTCTAAGGCAATTTTTTAACCAAACATCTAAGAAAAAATGCTACTACTGATCTCAAATCTGAACCTGTTTGGGGGTGTAATCATAAAATATAAATACTACATGGTCATAAATATTTCACATTAAGGAGAAGACTTAGTCAAACTTTTAAAATTCTAACAATCAATTTCATTTTAGATTTCCCTCAAAAAAAATCTCATTTTAGATTAAATTTATATTGTATCATCCAATAAGTTTAAGATATTATCTATAATTTCTTAGGCAAAATCTACATGCGTCATTTCTTTTGTTTTAAAACTAAAATATATGAGAACTTATTGATGGTTAAATTTTATAAGTTTTGCCAAATCTTGTCCTAAATAAATTTTTTTTGACTGGAGGGAATGATAAACGAGGTGATAAAGAAAAGAACAGCAAAATCGGGGTCACAATAATCACTTGTCACAGTCATCACTGACCAAATTATGTTGGAACTTGACCGGGAATTTGTTGCCGCTGGAGGCCGTAATGTGACCACCATTCCACCAAGGCACCAAGCCACCAACGACCATGCGAGACCAACTGGCCGTCGGATGAGCATCGGACGGTGTAAGAAAGCCGTCGACAAGGCAGAGGGCGCCTCCCGCCACACGGTCGACTTTTCCCGTCTTTCCCTTCTCTCGCGGCATTGCCTTCTCTTTTTCCACTGATGACTCAGCAGCCTATGGACCCGTACACTGCAAATCACCCATAATTTGAGCATAAATCCCGGTAATGCCACTGCAAAACAGAAAGGAAACTGAAGCTTTACCTGAGAAGTGAGAACTGAAGCTTTACCTGAGAACTGGGCAGCTGAAGAAATGAAATTCACATAGTAGTCGGTAGTTTCAGACTTGTTATTACCGCATCGCTTTCAGTTTCAGATATCAATTGTGTTACACATGGCAACTTGTAGACAGATTTTGTGCATGATTTTTCAGCATGGACCCAAAACAGACACATTTATGAGGCCTGCAGTCTAGAACAATCTCTGAAAATACTGCAGGGGTTCACTGTATGATAGCTTCAGAGTTCAATGAGAGGTTTTGAAAAAGTCTAGAAAAGCCACAGTATTTGTAATTTTGTATGGCAAATATGCAATTAACCACCAAAACCGAGGACTACATGATGTTCAAACAAGGGTTGGTGTGGTGTGCATCTAGTCAGTGAGTTAGTCAGTCAGTCCTCAATTCTTGATCTATTAAATTAAAAACCATTTGTTGACTCTATAACCACGAGCCCCTCTTCTGTTTGGAATTCTCTATCCTGTTTTCATCTCATATTCTAACCATTAATTAGCCATGATTAGATCTTGTCACGGTGCCCTACATGTGTTCTTGTGTTAATCAGCTGCCCCTAATCGCCTACCAGGCTAGACCATTCAGCTGCTGCTTAGCTCCTGATACAAATCTGCACACTGCCCGGTGAAAATTCAGCAACTGAGGAAGGCAACAAGAGCCTGGGTTTCTGAACTTCTGACGAACTGTTTCACCAGGTAAACTCATTCTGTTCCCGAGTTCAGATCATCAGTTTTGACAGTTTGTTTCTGAACTTTCTTTTTGTCAGAGATAATTATGTTGTCAGAACTGCATGACACTTAATTAACCATGTTAATTTCTCAGATTGGTTCGACATAGAGATAGATAGATGGGGTGTTTCTCGTCCAAGATTTTGAGCAAATCAGGGAGCTTTCAGGAGAAGGTTGTCAGCCATGGATTCAAAGGAAGCAACCTGATCGAGGAGATCATCCTGTCCAACCCCAAGAGAAACGGGGATCAGTTCTTGGCCCTCCTCCGAGCAGCCGATGATCGGAGTACTCCGACGGCGGCGGCCGCCGCCGATCAATCCCCCGCGATCGAGACGATCAACGTGTCCGACCTTCTCGCCGGACTCGAAGAAGAAGATGCAGAAGAACGCAACGGCGGCGAGAAGGTGTTCGATGCCACGACGGCGAGGGCGAGAAGCTTTCGCACGGTGGAGGAGTTCGACGCGATGGTGACGCAGAGCACATCGCCGCCGGCGAAGCTGAGCAGCTCGCCGGAGCAAGACGAGGAATCCAGAGCATCGCGGGCGCTGCCGCCAGCGACGCCCTCCTCCTCCTCCTCCTCCGCCGCCGCGGCCGATCAGGAAGCGCTTGGCGTCAAATCGTCGGAGCAAGAAGAGTCCGCCGTCTCCGCCGCCGCCGGCGGCGGCGGTGGCGGGAACAAGAGGAGGGCGAGGGCGAGGCAGCTGGGAGAGCTGAAGGTGGCGCCGGCGTTCGATTTCTCCAAATCCGGCAGCCTGAGAGACTGGCTCCTCCAGGGCGGGCAGATCTTCTCGCCGGGATCCTACGTCACCCCCAAATTCGGCGCCGGTGCCGGCGTTGCGGCGACGGTGCCACCGCCGCCGCAAGAACATGGCGTCAATCACGGCGGCGAGCAGTCGGTGTTTGATCCGGAGCTGGTGGCGCAGTTCGAGCAGGCAATGGAGCGGCTGTCCGAGGAAGAGGAGCGCGCGCTGGAGGAGATCCTGGAGGCCATGGGAGCTTCGCCGGCGGCGGCAGAGGAAGTGACGGCGAGCGATCGGCCGGTGATGGTGCAGGAGTAGGGTGAAGGTTTTGGTAGGTTTTTGCAGCAATGTGTGATATAAATTTGTGAAATTTGTGAGTTGCAAAATGTAAATATGAATTTTCAATTCTTCACCGATGGTTTCTGTCTCGGTAAATTATTTCTTCTTTTGAACTGAGGAGGAACTTGTTCAGCGATATTTTCTTTCTTCAGCGATATTTTCTCCACACTGCAGCAGCCTTGGTTAAGTTGTTGGTTAAGGCCTAGGGTGACAGGTCTATTGGCCATGATTCAGATTATACACAAATATCAACATAAATGTTTAATTGAAGGACGTTGTTTTGTCGTTAATGTGAGGCGGAGGATGTCAGGACTGATTGAAGATGCAGTCTGCAGAGAGTCTGTACTCCTAGTTCACCCAGCAAAGTTTGTACCCACATATAATTTCTGTTATCATTTTCAACTGCCATATATTCTGCATATGTACAAGACCTGGAGACTGTAACTTGTTTTCTAACACTCCATGATACGAGATTAGTTCTAAAAATAATTCTATAGTTCTCAAGAAAAAAATGATACAAGATTTGATCCCAAATAGACTGCAAATTCTCTAGTAGTTCTTTAGATCTTTTGTCATCTAAACTATCTGCTCAATCTGTATCAGAAAAGCGTTGACCAAACTAGACTGAGATTTGCGTACCTTAAGACTCGTCCATCTAGCTCGGATGCCAAATAGCCTCCCACTTATACATATCTGTTTTACGGCCGTGTACAAATCATCATAGGTGAAAATTTAAAAAGGTAGCGGATTGCATCCCTTAGAGCAAGTTTAACAATCCAGCCGACCAGCAGGCTGCACGCGAGGATTAAAACGCCTGCTGCTGCCGTGCTGCGTTCGCTGCGGGCTGAGAGCTGACGAGCAGGCCCGCAAACAGTGATTAAAACGCCTGTTTCAGCCGGCGCTTTGCATACAGCTCGTTTTCTTCTCTCTCTTTCCTTTTCTTTCCTCCATGTAGGATTCAGCCTCCTTACAGCCTTTTATTAAACTTGCTCTTAACGCTACCCAAGTATTAAAGACCGCATTGAAGAATCCGACCTTACACTGAAAAACACAGGTACAATGAACCATGTCTCGGAGAAAGTAATTAGCATACAGGATAAAATCCTCATTTCTCACCTGTTACAGGCTGAATATTAGCAAAAACGAATTTTTAGTTTCAAGCTTAACATAGATTTGCTTGGTTAAATTCTCACCACCTAAATAACCTCGGCAGATTTCCCACTTCTATATCTCTTCTTCGCATGCTAGTGTCCACACGAATGTTCCGTAATCAATGGAATCATGATCAGTACTAGCAGCTGCCCAACTACCAACCTCAGCAAAGGGAATTTGAGGTAGCAATTTCCATAGACCTTCTTTGCTCCATCTGATTGATGCAGGATCAAAACATAGTTTGATCCTCTTGAGAGCAGGGACTGTTGCATGTAACTTTTTCATCAAGCTGGCTTCGTACATGCGTCCTTTGTACTGGCTTATCCGAATTTCTTGGAGACTTGGTAACTTGATGTTAAGGTGGTCCTTTAAGATGTTTTGATCACCACCGTTCCTCTGTATGTAACCAAGGCAATTAAGAGAAAGAGAGAATCAAATTTTAAGCACAAGATAAGAAGCTATGGAAATAATCATCCATGCAGAATATATATTTCCTGCTCCCACCGACTTTTTTTATATTGAGTTAACCAATTTCAACAAATAAAGTCAGAGGTAGCATACGGCTATTTAAGAGGTTGCTTTATGTACCATACATAACACGATCTTTAATATTATTTTGTTGAAAATTAACGCATGAGGATGCAAGCAATGCAAAATGAACGCACCTTGAAACCGAAGGGCAGCATTTGTAATTCAAGGAATCTGAGTGAGCTGCACCGTGTAAAGAGGCATGCTATGCCAGTTTTAATGGACAAGCTATTAATGACAAAGATGAGACATGAGGTAATGGTGGTATATCTTTCATCATGTCCACATTTTGTCCAGCATAAAATCCCTGTAAAAAGATTAATGTCCATCAGCTACATAAGGTAGAACCTAGAATTAACAAGGGTGCATCTGATGGAGTACTTTACATTTTAGACAAAAAATCCAATTAAACTTGACTATCAATGACATTCAAAATACTTAGTTTGAAAACATAGACATGAACGTGTAGATTCATCTTAAAAAACGATTTAATAATCTCACAAACTCATTAAATTTTACAGAGAATGTACTCTAACTAAATTTAAACACCGTAAAGAAGTTAAAATCTTATCAAATACACACCTTTGGAAATGAAAGATGCATGCTGAGACATTCAACAGAGGCAGATCGTTGCAGGAGATGAACGGAGCAGCTGTTGGCTTGAAGACTTTCCCTATCATAGCTCAGCTCTAGCCCCTTGAGACTCCGCATGCATGATAGCTTGCCGACGGTGATCCGCTCGATCCTGTAAAAGAAGTTCACGAAGGAGTAGGATAACTCCTCCAGCATCGGAGCTGAGATTCTCAGTGCCTGTAACGCACAACTCTTTATCTGGAGGACACGAAGCTTGGGAGTTTTCAACTTTAGCCGACAGAAATCTGCACTGTGCATGCGTTGCGCTTGTAGCGACAACTCCAACAGCTCACCAGCATCGAGCCTCAGCTCTTCTATCCCAGAAATCAACGTGAGACTTAGCTTCTGCAACCGTGGGCAGCATGGTGATGACAGAAGACGACCAAGGCGATGATCGCTACCCACATCGAGCCGTAAGCCATTGAGCGAAAGATGTGTCATCGAATCGAATTTCACCGTGGCAGGGAGCCGGAGGGCTGCGTTGCTTACTGATAACACCATAGATTCCAATCTTGTGGATCTTGGAAGTTCACCGAGAACCATGCCATTGTTGTTCTCGTCGTTGAATCTCTTTACATGATCAATTGCCAAGACGAAAGATTTGGATACCCGTTGCATACCAAACCTGATCCACGCGTCGACTTGTGCGGCGTCGATGTGGCGCACATCTAGATGTTGTTCCCAGGAGAATGAGATGGTGAGCTGCTGGACACAGGCAGCGCGTGCGGCGGCGAGGTGATGGTTGACGAAGGCGATGAACCGATCGATTCTCTCCTGGTGATTCTCGTCGGAAAGGGGAAAGTTGTGGGAAGGGACGAGCGGCCCAAGGCGGCGCCACCGCCGTGAGACGGCGCACGGGCGCGCCACGTCGGCCGTTGTTGGTAAGAAGCCGAGGACGTGCACGAGAACATCGTCGTTGAGGTTGCTGATCAGATCATCATCGCCGGCGTCGTTGTGATCGGATTCCAAGGGTTGTGGCTGGCGTCGTTTCGCCTTTTGCTCCGTCGCGGCAGTCAACTCCATGGCAAAGCCACGGTGAATCGATCGATCTCTGTAATGATACTACTCGTACGTGCTAGATAGAATATGTAACAACCTGATAAGGATAGATTGGCCGGTGCTTAGAGCATGTTTACTGCATTTTCTGTTATGCATAGGATTCCCTTTGGTCAGCATACATAATTCCAGTTCCAGTAAAATAGTGCATGAGCAGATGAACTCACGTTTCCTGTGTGCAAGCCGCGCGAATAGGGGGTTCAGTTTTGCTTTGGATTCCTCTCGCTCTGCGATCTGACGCCGGGGGACGGTGCGGCTAATACGGATCGTGGAGCGAGTATAAATGTAGAATGCTGAAGTTCGTTGCAAATAAAAGGGAGAAAAACCACTTAAAGGCTGAGGAAGTTTGGAGCAGCACAAAAAAACTCCGTTTTTCGTTCTTTTTTTTTTGTGAACCCGTTTTTCGTTCTTGCCGTACTGCACACAGTGCGCATGTAAGGTGTTCCATCGTGAGTTTCGAGGAGTGTGTGGATCACGTGTGTCAGTTTAGATCCTCTATCTTAAGATACAACAACCTACTACTGATATTGTTGTATTTTAAAATGGAGGAAATAGATTGATAGGAATATATCCCATGTGACTAGGAGCTACAACCAGTCAAATCTATGCTTATATATTTATGATTAGAGTGTGTAGTTTTATTCATTTTTTTAAAATCATCTTGGTCCGTTGCAACATACAGACCTATTTGGGGCTAATTGGATCCAAGCCATTGCAATTTTTTAAAGTTAGAGATATGTCATCAATTAGTCAATAACATGTGGGGTCCACGTGAGTCAATGACATGTGGTTATGATGACATATCTTCAATTTTGAGAAATAGTAATGTTATGTATCGATGCGTGTGCTCGACACGCGAGGATCCGGGGGACCCCTTTTCGATTCGGCACAGGGGTGCAGAATGTCAAGGCCTGAGTTAAGGGGAAGAAAAAGGTGAGCAGGAAGGAAAATCCCACTATGCACACAAGACACAGAGATTTATACAGGTTCGGGCCACCAGGGAGGCGTAATACCCTACTCCTGTTCTTGCACTATGTGGTGAAGGATGAATTACAAGGAGAAGTTCTCTCCCGGGTCGTGCTAGAGCTGGTGACTGAGGCGATATAAGGATTTCTATGGTCCAACCCCTTGGCCTCCTTTTATAGTTCAAGGGACACCACAGTAGTACTGGATTTTCCAACCCCTCTACTAACGCCGTGGAGTGGTTTGTGCTTTGTCTTGTCAGGGGTCATATCCCCCCTCTGTTCATGTCGCCACGTCGAAATAGCTGGTGAAGAAAGACGGGCGGCGTGGCCTCCATGCTGATGAAGCGTGCGGCCATCCTACCTAACCTCCCATGGGGCCTACTTGTCAGCGGGCCACCTAATGGTGCCATGAGTGCCATCATACACTTGACCCTCTCTGTCTTTCTCCCACGCGGCCGCCCGTCGCATTTAATACGACGGTGACCCAGCGTGAGGGGGGCATGCGCTGCTGACTGCACGGTCAGCCCACGGTCACAAGATAGAGACTTTTCCCACCCTCTCCCGTGCAAAAAGGTGATGATGATGATGCTCTGACAGGCGCGCCTCACTTCACATTAAATGCGACAGGACAACGCTTGGGCACTGTTCTCGCATTGTGTGGGGCGGTTGGCAACCGGGTTGGCCCCTCCGACGGGAAGGGGTGCAGGGTGGCGCGGTCTAGGTCCAGGTGTTCCCGAACCCCTTACCTAGAGGGATGATGGCTTCCAGGCAGCCCCCGGGCCTGACCCCCCTCGGGGTGGCCACGTGGCTGCCCGCGGCCCGAACCTTCAGGTGACTTGTTCATTTGACTTCGGGTGGTGCCTTCGCAAATACGCCCTTCCAACCATGTGTCGCATCCTCAGCATACCCCCGGGCCCATATCGCCGATAGTAGTCCCCGGCGTTGGCTGGGGCCGGAATCGGGTTCGGGCGCAGTTAACGCCACATTACATGGAGAGGGGGCCCGGGGAACTTTGGGCGCAACACCTTCTGAACGAATTGACCATACGGTGGCAGCCAAGCGCGCTTGATTGGTTTGGGCCGGTGGGGGGCGTACCGCTTGGGCCACACGCCCATGGGGGCCCCCTGGCCGCCTGCCTCCCACTGCCTTGTGGATCGTGTCTGACAGGCGTGTAATCCAAAGGCGCGATGTATGGAAGCGAGTGGGGAAATGGGACGGAGTTAACGCCATGACATGTGGAAGTGGGGCGGATAATCGTCGTGGAATGCGAGGGGGCTGTGGTTGCCTATAAAAACGGATCCTTGGCAGGAAGGACCGGCTTCTTTCACTTCCCACAGCCATTGCCTCTTCACTTTCCGGTCGTTTTTGCTCTTCCGCTCTTCCTTCGCCGCCACCGGCCTTCCTCCCAGTCTCCGGCGCCCTCTCAGAGATGACTCGCGATGCCCCCTAGAGCCGGGGAGTGTGCTCCCGAAGTCCACGGTTCGCACCGTGGACGCTCGGAGCGTCCTCAACAAATATCTGCCACGCGGCACCCGCAGTGGCGGCGATCTACCGGCGGAGCAGCCCCAGATAAGATGGTGTTCTTCGCCTCCTTCGCCATTGTTGGGTTGGTCCCGCCCTTCTCCCCCTTCTTCTTCAACGTGTTGGAGTTCTACGACCTCCAGCTATATCACCTCACCCCCAACGCGGTCTTCTACCTCTCCGTCTTCTCCCACACTTGTGAAATGTTCATGGGGTGATGCCGTCGCTTGAACTGTTCCAACAGTTCTTCTGCTTCTGCAGGGCGGGATCTTCGGGGGCGGTTGGACACGTGGCGATCTAGCCGCGCAACGACGGGGCCGTCGACACCCCTTTCAACGAGATTCACCCCTGCTCGAGGTGGGAGAATTGGAGGGCCCACTGGTTCTACACCAGCTTGGGCGATCATCCCGCCTTCCCCTTCCGACGGGGATTCCGGCGAACCAGGGGAACTAGGGGTGGCGGCCACATGTTGGGAGGGAGTTAGACGGTGTGCTGGACCGGATCAGCTACGTCCAGAGAGGGGGCCTATCCAGCCATGTCGTCTTCCGGGATTACCTAGCGCGGCAGATTTCGCCGTTGCAGGAGAGGCCGCGCCCGGCGTTCATGTACATGAACTCCAATGACAACATGCGCACACACGTCGGCGCACCATTCGACAAGAGTGAGAATGACCTCGCCATCCTGATCCGCCGTACCGTCGGCGTCAGCGAACTAGATCTCGCGCAACTTGCACCCGGGCTGGTTCCGCTGTGCCGGGACCCATTTTGCCCGGAGATCCTGCGGGCGCTGCAGGTGGTGGGTGACGGCGTGGGCTCCTCGTCGGCGGCACCAAGCGCTGCCCCGGTAGGTGATGACGTCGACTACAATGATGCCGACGACCAGGTGCCGATCGGGCTACTGGGCCGCCAAAGCTCGGGTAAGAGCGAGGCTAGGGGCCCGGACCCAAAGGGGAAGAGGAAGAGGTCGGGGTTTAGCCCCGCGCCACCCCCGTCGCCACCTCGCGGCGTCGGCGGTGCAGAGCACGTCGTCCCTAGCCACTGGTCCGAGGACCCGCCGGTGTCGGGGTCTGCTGCTATGATAGCGGGGGGCAGCACCGCAGTGGCGGCGTCAGCTGCAGGAGCGGCGCCGGCCGCAGCGGCCACTCTGGTGGGGGCCGGCGCTAGCAAGACGGTGGATGCCCGCGGGAGCCCCCCCACGGTGGTGAGGTCCGGGGGCATCAGCCCAGCAAGCCCACCCGGTGGCCGCCCAAAGAAGAAGCGTGCCATCTCCTGGGTGTCATGGAACTACAACGCCGCCCGGAGGTAACACTTCCTCAGATGCGCTCATTTCTTGCCACTCTTGTGTTCCATTTAGGCTATTGGTGTTTTGTTTTCTTACCTTGCACGTTCTTGTTCCCAGCCGCGAGCATCAGCACTTCCGCCCCAAGGCTGGGCCCAAGGGCGGCTCTGCCTCCAGCTCAGCGGGGGGAGCGCATGAGGAATTCGGGGTGGTGGAGCCCATGGGGCCCCGGTCCTCGTTTGCGGGATCCGGCCCGGAGCCGGTGCGGCTTGATAAAGGGGCGCACTCCGAGGCTGGGGCGCCAGGCGCGCACCAAGAGCACACCGGGGGCCCTCTGCCATCAGTGGACTTGGGGCAAGTTGCCCCTGATGTGGAGGTGGAGGCGGCAGCGGGTAGCGGGGGGCAGCCCCCGGAGTTCCCGCCCCAGCAACGACTCTCGCCTCCGCAGCAATCTTCGCCACCGTCCTCCCATCCATCGTCGTCGTCCCGCCAGCCGTCACAAACACCAGCGGCGCGAACTCGCCGCGACTCACCGACGCCGCGGGCGGCCATGCCGGCGCGCGAAGTGACGCCAGCTCTGGAGGCTTCAGCAGGCAGTTCTGGCCAGGGGGCACCTTCTTCCCCCCGTCCGGTGGAGGTAGTGGACCTTGACTCGAGCCCTAGCCCTAGCCCAAGGTCCGGGGGTGCTCGAGCAGGGTTCGTGGTTGCCCTGGACACAGAGCACCTCGTGCGGTCGCAGGAGCGGGCGAGGATGATTGTGTCCCGGGCGCTGGACGAGGCCCTCGCGGTCTCCCTGGATGGGCTTCAGACCCAGGTCCGGGCCTTGGCCAACAGGGAGGTTGCGGTGGCGCGGCGAGAGATCGAGGTCGCCGAGGGGGGCACCGAGCTCGCGAAGATAGCGAGGGTGGAGGGCTTCATCCGGAAGCGGAGGTGGCTGATATCGAGCGCCGGCGGGGTGAACTCGTTGAGACGTTCGAAGACACCTTGACCGAGCAGCACTCCATCGATCTCCACATCCTGACAGCCACGGCTGCGGAGGAAGGGGTCCGCACTACCGCCGGGGCGTTCATCTGCGAGCTTGGCGACCGTGCCCAGGAGCTTGACCGGTGCGACCATGTCCTATGGGATGCCGAGGCCGCCGCTGCCAACTCTGACGTCGAGCTCTGGGTCCGCGAGGACGCCTTGGCGGAGCGTGAGAGGGCCTTGGAGGCAGCGCGGCGGGCGGTGGAAGACTGGGAAGCTGCCGTGACCAAGGCTGAGGAGGACCTCGCCGTGCGGGAAAGAGACGCGGCGGCCCGGGAGAAGGCCATCGCTGAACGCGAGGCCACCGTGGAGGGGCGTGAGGCGGTGGCAGACATGGAGCATACACTTGACTTGGGCACCAAGACCATGGCTGCGTCCGTCACACGCCTCCATGAGGCGGCTCGGGAAGTGGGGGTGGTGCGCCGCTTCGATTTCCTTGCCAGCGCCAGCTTGGGGGGATTGGCCTCCCAAGTAGACGCTCTGGCGGAACGGATCAGGGGAGTACCGGAGGAGGTCGACGAAGTGGCGAAGGATTCGTCATATGACCTGGCCCGCCAGGCTAGGTCACAACCATGATCCTGGCGAGCTATCATGCCCGTGACCCCAACTTCGACCGTACGTCCCTACGGAGGACTTCCCCGCCGGCATAGAGGAGAGTGCCCGACGTCGCGTCTCGGACGCCGTCGACTCCATCATGGTGGGCTTCGATGGGACCCTGGCAGCGTTCCAGCTAGCCTACCGGGATGACCCGTCCGATAATGGTGACGCGGAAGACGCCTCCAGCGACCCGCCGGCCGCCTAGGGCTCCCCCGCCTATTTTCCTGCCTTTGTACCTCGCAAAAAAGAATTGTACCTTTTTAATTTTTCCTTTCAATACTATTAATGCACTTGCCTTTTCCATGTTGGATTTAGCTTTGTGGCGGCCCATCGTGGCCAACTTCGTGCATGTTCTATCTCTTTGGCTCATTCCCTGTACACGAGTTCCTTTTTTTTGGTTAGTTGAATTTGTTGGACTAGAGCAGACGGTCGCCGTGGTCTTGACCCTGTCCATCCTATGTTGTAGGGCTGGTCCGGGCTCAAGCCACGTGCATCGGCCAATGGCTGACGCCTTCCTCGGGGCTCCGGGAAGAAGCGAGGGTATAAAGGGCTAGCATGGGCGGCGCAACAGAGGGATCAGGGCTGGCATGATAGGACGTCCACCCGAGCCCCCAGGCATTGACCACCCCAGGGCACATCATATAGCATCGTTCTGCCCTCGACACCCTTAGGGCTTTTCAGCCTGTGGCGGGCAGGGCAAGAGCATCACGGGGACACAATAACCGTGCATGCTTCAGGACAGGGAAAGAGACGCACGGCAGCACTGATAGATTATAAAGAGGGCATAACAAAATAACATTAGGAATACTCATCGCTCGGGAAGGATAAAGACGACAATTCATGCGCTCATATATGTATATGTTGGATGTTGGGAGCCCCCGGCCAACTCGGCGCATATAGAGTGGCGACTGGTTGGCTTGAGCCTATACATGTTCATCCTACCCTACGGCTTACGGGTAGAACTTGCGCAGGTGGGAAATATTCCACGGATTTGGCAACAGGGAGCCGTTCTCCGTGGCTAGGCGAACCACTCTGGGGTGCAGAGTGCTGATGACCTTGTACGGTCCTTCCCACATTGGGGATAGCTTGCTCAGCCCCGCACGCGATTGCACTCGGCGCAGAACGAGGTCATTGACTTGCATCGCCCGTGGGTTAATATTGTGTTGGTGATATCGGCGGAGGTTTTGCTGATAGCGGGCTGCGCGAAGCGCCGCGCGACGCCGCCTTTCCTCGAGGTAGTCTAGGTCATCACGGCGTAAGCCATCTTGGTTGGTCTCGGTGTAGAGAGTGGCACGCGGCGACCCAAAAGTGAGCTCGAAGGGTAGGACCGCTTCCACTCCGTAGACCAGGAAGAACGGCGTTTCTCCGATGGCACGGCTCGGTGTGGTCCGGTTAGCCCAAAGGACTGCCGGCAGCTCATCAATCCAGGATTCTCCGTGCTTCTTGAGCTCATTGTAGGTCTTCGTCTTGAGGCCTTTCAAGATTTCTGCATTCGCTTGCTCGGCTTGGCCATTGCTTTGCAGGTGAGTGGGTGAGGCGAAGCAGAGCTTGATGCCCATATATTCGCAGTACTTGCCGAACAACTCACTTGTGAATTGGGTGCCATTGTCCGTGATGAGCCTGTTGGGGACCCCGAACCTTGCCGTGATGCCTCTCATGAATCGTACCACCGAATGCTTGTCGATGACGCCCAGAGGGTAGGCTTCGGGCCACTTGGTGAACTTGTCGATTGCCACGTATAGGAATTTGTAGCCACCGCACGCCTGCTTGGATGGTCCTAGGATGTCCAGCCCCCAGACCGCGAACGGCCATGAGAGCGGGATGGTTTGCAACGCCTGGGCGGGTTAATGTGTCTGCTTGGCGTGGAATTGGCATGCTCGGCACCGCCGCACGAGGTCGACAGCGTCCTCAAGCGCGGTGGGCCAGTAGAAACCTTGGCAGAATGCCTTCCCTACCAAAGTTCGGTAGGCCGAGTGCGCTCCACACTCACCCTCATGGATCTCGGCCAGGAGCTCGAGACCTTGCTCCTGTGTAACGCATTTCATGAGCACTCTGTTGGCACCGCACCGGTAAAGAGTCCCCTCTACCAACACGTACCTTTTGGAGATGTGGGCAATGCGCTCGCTTTCTTCACGTTGCTCGGGCAATGACGCGCCTTGCAGATGTGCCTGGATTTCTAAAATCCAGGCCACCTGACGCGGGATGGCGGGTCCGGGAGGGTCAGGCTGTGGTTGACCCACCGGATCCGGGGTGCCGGGGCCAGCCGATTCCTGCCCATGGGGCAGTTCGGGGCGCGCCGACGGTTCTGAGTCTTTCCTCGAATGTGCCTGGTGGGGCTAGGGCTCACGCGGACGTGATCCTAGACAATTCGTCCGCCAGGGTATTGTCTTTTCTAGGCACGTGACGCAACTCGAGGCCATCGAAATGGCGCTCCATGCGTCGCATCTCCTTAACCTATGCTTCCATCTGGGGGTTGGTGCATTGGTACTCCTTGGATACCTGATTCACCACCAACTGAGAGTTGCCATGCACTAGCAGACGGCGGATGCCCATGCCAGCCGCTGCTCGTAGTCTAGGGAGGAGTCTTTCGCTTTCGGCCATGTTATTGGTTGCTCGGAAATCGAGCCGCACAATGAACCGGAGCACGTCGCCTGTCGGTGAAGTCAACGCGACACCTGCCCCAGCTCCTTGTAGAGTGAGGGACCCGTCGAAGTTCATAACCCAATGCATGGTCCATTGGCCGCGATCCGCTAAGCCCTCGGGTTGCGCAGCCCGGTCACTAGAGGGCAGATCGTCATCAGCCGATGGTGTCCATTCTGCCATGAAGTCGGCCAACGCTTGGCTCTTTTTTGCGTGGCGGGCTTCAAAGTGTAGGTTAAATTCGGACAACTCAATTGCCCATTTGACCACTCGTCCCGTACCCTCTCGGTTGTGGAGGATTTGACCAAGAGGGTAGGACGTGACCACCGTTACCCGGTGCGCCTGAAAGTAGTGGCGCAGCTTTCGGGAAGCCACAAGTACTGCATAAAGCATTTTCTGGGCCTGCGGGTAACGCGTTTTCGCATCTCGTAGCGCCTCGCTGCTAAAATAGACTGGCCGCTGTACCTAAGTGGGGGCTTTGGTGATGCTATCAGGGGCAATGGGTCTGGAGGTGCTGGGGCTGGTCGCCTCGGTGTCCGGGGCTATCGGGCCACCACTCATCCCGGGGCCCTCGGGGCCGCACTGGGTAGGAGGGGCCTCACAAGCCCCCGGACTAGGGAGCGGGTTGCCTCTTTGAGGTTCGAGGGGCTTGCGGCCTCCACCGGTTTCGAGGGCTACTCCGTCCGACACCATTCCAAGGCTTCCTGCCTCCTGGCCGAATAAGGGTGGGGGCGACTGAAAGGCCTGTGCCCCGTCGCTGCACTGACTACATGTGGGGTCGCTGCCAAGTATAGGAGGAGGGGTTCCCCGTCCCTCGGGGCCACCGGTACGGGCGGTGAGGAGAGATAGCACTTAAGCTCACCCAAGGCCTTTTCTGCCTCGTCCGTCCATACGAAGGGGCCAGTCCTTTTTAACAACTTGAATAGGAGGAGCGCCCGCTCTCCCAGCTTCGATATGAAGCGGCTCAGGGTGGCCATGCATCCAGTGACACGCTGGACATCCCTGAGTTTCCTGGGGGGCGCATCTCCTCTATTGCTTTTATCTTCTTGGGGTTGGCCTCAATTCCCTGGGCTGAGACTAAGAATCCCAGGAGTTTGCCCGCCTGTACTCCGAACACACACTTCTCTGAATTTAACTTCATTCGTGAGGACCGGAGGTTATCAAACGTCTCGGCTAAATCTGAGAGCAGAGTTTCTTGGCTCCTTGATTTAACCACCAGGTCATCGACATACGCCTCCACGTTACGCCCTACTTGATCTTTTAGTGTGATGCGGACACCACGTTGAAAGGTTGACATTGCATTTTTCAAACCAAAGGGCATGGATGTGTAACAGAAGGTGCCAACAGGGGTAATGAATGCAGTTTTTTCCTCATCCTCTACAACCATGCGGAATTGATGATACCCAGAATATGCATCTAGAAACACAAAAGGTCGCACCCCGTAGTGGAGTCCACTATCTGGTCTATTCGTGGCAGGGGGTAAGGATCTTTTGAGGTCGGTGTAGTCGATGCACATGCGCAGCTTGCCGTTGGCCTTTGGAACAACCACCGGGTTGGCCAACCATTCCGGGTGCAGCACTTCTCGGATGAAGCCGGCCGCCTGGAGCCGGGTCACCTCCTCGCGGATGAACGCCTGTCACTCCGGGGCCTGTCGCCTCACCTTTTGTTGAACCGGTCGTGCATCCGGTCGTACTACAAGTCGGTGCTCAATCACTTCCCTGGGGACTCCGGGCATATCTGACGGCTTCCAAGCAAACACGTCAACATTCGCTCGCAGGAAAGAGACGAGCGCGTCTTCCTATTTGGGGTCCAGGCTACCGCCAATTTTGGCGGTATTGGACGGGTCATCGCCCAGTTGGATGGGCTTGACCATCACCTCATCAGCTGAGGTGATGCGCTTCTTGGGGGTACGGGAGCCCGAGGCCTCGCTCCGGGAGTCCTCAGGCTCAACGCGATCCGAGACCGCCGCCGTGTCCCCCGCACGTACCTCCGCGCAGTCCAGCGCGGTCTTCACATCAGCATGTATAGTGATGGGGCCCCCGGGGCCCGGGATCTTAAGCTGGTGGTAGGCGTAGTGGGTAGCCGCCATGAACTTCACCAATGCCAGCCTACCGAGGATGGCGTTGTAGGGTAGATTGAGGTCTTCCACATCGAAGTCTATTCGCTCGGTGCGAAAGTTGGAGAGGCTCCCGAACGTGACCGGCAGCGAGATCTCAATAATGCGGCGTCACCCCAATAATGGGGTAAGATGGCCCGAGCACCATCCTCGGAGCCTTGATTACCTCAAAGGCCTTCGGGGAGAGGATATTGAGGGCCGCGCCTCCGTCAATTAGGACGCGGGCGACCCTGACATTGCAAATGGTGGGGGAGGTCACGAGGGCCAAATGGCCGCTGCGAACGATGCTCCCTGGATGGTCCGTCTGGTCGAAGGTGATAGGCACCTCCGCCCAGCGCGATCGGCGCACCGCCTCATGGGACGACGCAGCGGCTAGACGCTCGCGCCTCATGGCCTTGAGGCTTCGGCGGGACACCTGGGCGTGTGCCCCTCCGTCAATGGTGGTGACGATGTGCTTCGTGTCCTGGTAGCCCAGGTCGTCATCTTTGCCTCCGGTGGGGGCCGTGTTCTTGGCCTCCTCTCGCCGGTTGTTGCTGATTCCGCCGGGGCCTTACCCTTGCGGCGGGCTTCCTTCTCTCTCTCCCTCTTTTCCTGCTCGTACCTCTGAACGCTTTCGGCCAGGTTCCGGACCGAGTGGCACTCAGAGAGATCATGGCGGGAGGTTAGGTGTATGGTGCACCATTTGTCCCCGGACTGACCCTGAGGTCGAGGGTCCGGGGCACGCTCATGGTTGCTTGCGGGCTTCCCCCTCCGGGGAGGTTTTCCCGCCTCATCGGCGGCGAGGACATGGCCTTCCTCTCCGCCGCGCGACGATTTCCGCTTCCGCCGCCGCTCACGCCGCTTCTCTCGGGGCGAGGGTCCGGGGTGCGCTCACGATTGCACGTGGGCTTGCCCCTTCGAGAGGGCTTCTCCGCCTCATCGGCGGCGAGGACATGGTCTTCCTCTCCGCCGCGCGACGATTTCCGCTTCCGCCGCCGCTCACGCCGCTTCTGTCGGGACTCGGCCGAGGCAACGTTAGCTGGAGCTGGGGTTAGATTCCTAGGGTTCCAGACCCAAGCCTCTTCTTTGCGGGCCACCCGGTCAGCGAGCTCGAAGAGATCAGTGGTGGTCTGGGGGGCCTTGGACTCGATCTTCTCCAGCATAGTGTCATGGCATACGCCACTCCTGAAGGCGAAGATCACTGCATGGTCGGTGATGGGCAGTATGGTGTTGCGTACCTGGCAGAAACGCTGAATGTATTTGCGCAGGGACTCGTCCTCCCCTCGCCGTACCATGTGGAGATCGGCCTCCATTCCCGGGCGCGGATATGTACCTTGGAAGTTGGAGGTGAACTGCCGGCACAGGTCGTCCCACGAGGCGACAGACTGTGCGGGCAGGTTCATTAGCTAGGAACGGGCCTGGCCCTTGAGCGCCATGGGGAAAAGTTGGCCATGACGGCGTCGTCGCCTGGCCCTTGAGCGCCATGGGGAAAAAGTTGGCCATGACGGCGTCGTCGCCTCCCGCGGCCTCGATGGCCGTGGTGTAAATCTGGAGGAACTCGGTGGGGTTCACCGTGCCGTTGTACTTCTCCGTAAGGGCTGGCCTGAACTTGCTGGGCCAGCGCACGTTACGAAGGCTAGGGATGAAGGCACGATAGCCGCTGCTAACGGGAGGAGGCGACGAAGGTTGGGTGGCCTCTCACGGCACCGGAGAGAGACCTACTCGTG
>CM002486.1:16942658-16953380 GCA_000325765.3 Leersia perrieri | reverse complement strand
AGGGGGAGGAAAAGAGAGAGAGGGAATGGGCCAGCGGGAAGGAATTCGGCCCGGGAAGGAGGAAAAGAGAAAGAAAACACTTTTCCAATTAAAGTAATTCATGAAATACTCTTTCATTCATTAAAAATACTTCCAAGGCTCAAATAATTCCCATAAAAATCTATAAAATACTTGAGACTCCAAAGTATTTAATAGAATTTTATCTTTCCCACTTTAAAGTTCAAACTTTTTCATAAATTTTAACCTAGCCTTCTTTAGCATTTTACATTTATTCTATAAATGCATTAAAGAGAGGATTTATTAAAATTACGAATTTCAGGGCGTGACAACGTGCTTGCACTAGCCTTTCTTGGGACGGCCTCACTGTCAGCTCATGGAAAATCAATTTCCCAGTGAAAATCAAGTCCTCGTACTCATGGAATTGATGTATTATCCTATATGTTTCTTTTAAGTCGTGATATATGTTATAATCCTTTATATGTGTTTTCTTTAAGGAGAAACTATTGATCAGCTTTTTATGCGAGTAATTTATCCAGTGAATATTACCTCATCAAAAACAAATTATGTTTTGAGTATCATCTCTTTAGTTTGTAATTGACAGAGTGACCAGGGATATCATTGACTGTGTGGACATGTACAAGCAGCCAATGCCCAAGAATCCGTTGCTCAAGGATCATCAAAGCCAGGTGATGTACACATAGTCACATACTTCTGAACATTTCCATTCTTCATTACTAATCCCTCCATTTCACAATGTTGAATTTTTTTTACTTGCAACATTTAACCATTTGCCTAATTCAAAAATAAGACTTCCTCATGATTTTGCTTTCTATCACAGGTTTGCCCAGATCCTTGCTTATAAGGCTTTTGGATGGATAGTCTAGACCCATTCATGTTAGGTTAACTGGGTCAAGAAAACATCCTTTCAATATACTTTTCAACATTCAATTCAGTGAAATATTTTATGTTACCTGTAGCCAACCTTATTTCTTGTCATATTCTTCTGGACAATCCCTCAACTGAACCAACTGTGGCTATATAACAGATTACCATTGACTGTCATATTGTACATTGAGCCGATGGCAATCCACAGAAAATAAACATAGCTAACTAATGCAGTAATGCTGAACCAAATAGACTAAGAATGAAATTTTCCGATTATCATGATATGAGCATAATTATTGGGTAAACATCGCCGGGAAGATAGCCGGCGGCGTCGGCTTAGGAGGGACGAGAGGAGAGTCTAGGGCTAGAACTTGAGAGGGACTAACTTTGATTATTGATTGCTTTTCTGAAAACAGATACAATCACCATCCTTAAGATGAGATGACTTGACTCCTAAGAAAGAAACTCATCTAATTTTATCTCCTAACCACCATCTAATCCCGTGCTACAGTACCCGTGGTTCTGTTCATGGGCCTGTTGGGCCTACTGCCCGTAACACATCATTTGAGTAGTATATTTTCAGTAGTTGGCATCAATCATTACACATATGAAATTTTGTGGACATAAGATTTTCTTAGCCAAATCCACCACATGAGTTACATATCAGATATGATCCAACTAGGATACTAAGAAATGATTATAACTACAGGTGGAACAGGAGAGCTCATGAAAGAAGTATGTGTTGCATTGGCTACAATTTTTCGTTATTCCTTTGAATAGTATTTTTCAGAACGACATGCAGTTTCCACTAGGATAAACAGGTGGCATGAACAACTCGCCGTGGTTACACGTCGGCGCGCAGAGGGGCAGAAGCTTATGATGGTAATCTGAGGACCCTAGCTTGCTCCATCAGAGGTTATTGAGCCAAATAACAAGAGTTTAGAAACTTCAGAAGCTGCCATGAAGTAACTTACTGATAAATGCATGATTTTAAATCCCGATAAGCCCTCACGAACTTACACAAGTAATTCTGTTCAAACTGAGATTTTGGGGCCTTCAAACATCGAGTAAGTACTGAGTACACAAGAACTCTGTTTGGAGCAGATTTATGATGATTATATGTTTTTTATTACATTCAAAAACTCAGTACTCTGTCAAATTTCACTAACTGCAGGCTGTAGTTTTCTTTTTCATTATTTCTTAGACACATCAGAATTCTGAGTGCATGGGTTAGATATTCTCAGGCTGTAAATTCAGGTGAGAACAAAATAATTCGTATTTGAGAACCACACATACGCATGTAATATTTTTTATATATATTTTAGAGTTTGTAATGTGAGAATGATTTGACCATTTCCTTTCAAATTAACTCATGGGAGTGCCCCATGCTGTTTAGATGGGAATAATGTACTCCCCACGTACTTCGATCTGTCGTATCAACTATTGCTGTAGCGTTAGCACGGGCATATTACTAGTAATATTAAAAGTGCAAGTGATCGCTATATTGGCAGTTTTATTATCTTACTCAACGGTTAGTTCTCAAAAAAAAAAAAGACATGAACTATTATTGTCAATTTGGCTTATCCTCTATAAAAAGCTGCAATTGACACGCCATTTTGACGCCCTACTAGAAAATTTAGAAGTAGTGGTGTGGTCAACACAATTGAGTATACTGGTCAAGTTCGTTTGTGGCGGTTTGCCCTTTGGCCAATTCCGCATGCAAAACGAGAAACACCATGATTAATTAAGTATTAGTTAATTTAAACTTAATAATTGGATTGCTTTGACTTTTTAAGCAACTTTCGTGTGGATTTTTTTTAAAAAAAATAGTGTTCAGTTGTTCTGGAAGCGTGCCGAAAAAAAGACTATCGTAGTTTTTAGCCAATTTGGCTGAGACGAGCAGGCTTGTAGCTTGTGAAAACATCATTCCTGTCCTAAGATAAATTATTTTTATGTATATTATTGGTTAAGGTTAAAAAGGATTAGACTTAAAATAAGTTTAAAAATTCTTATATATACTTCAAAATGGAGAGAATGATTAAACTGGATGTCCCGGTTTTGATTATCTGACTGGAGAATTTGTATTCTTATCTAGGGCGCCGCCGTGAGAATTTGGTAAAATTATTAGTTGGATTTTGGCGGTTACTGACAACATAATCATTGAAATTAACCTCAGGTTGTTAAGTGTAGAAGGTTAGGTTTCTGAAACGCAATGGACTAAAAGAGATAAGAGAGAATCACAACGATTGAAATAAAAGGTGAAAACAATTCGTAAATAAAAAGTGTAATTGCACTAAAGGAGTTGGAAGGGTAGTGTGAGCTAGATTATATCGTTTTCCGATTACGAAGGGATGAAGTAAGGTTTGTTGCTTCTGAAAATAAGCACTAAACATTTGGAGAATTATGTGCAAAATGGTTTGCAAGTTGAATCTTAACAAGTCCTGGAAGTTGTCCTAGCAGGACACTTGGACAACCCATAATTGCATGATTGTCCGACAAGACAAAGCTGGTCTAGCCGTCTAGGTGACATTACTAGATCCAGATTATCCGATCGCATCCCAGACAATTCGGTTCAATTCACATCGAGGTCATGTGTTGACATTTTTGGATTAATGTGATTAGCTGTTACGAGCGGAACGTACGTGCTTGATCAGTGACGAGATAATTAACAAGATGAATGCATGCATACTTCACGTATTCAGCCAATTGGGCTATTGATTAGAACTGTGGGTGGGCCGATAGGCTAATGGGCACATGGGCCTGAATTATAACTCCGGCTTGCAGGCTATTACGCGCAGCTGGGCTTCCTTTGACGGCAAACAAACAGCCCTTCCCCACGAGGAGGAAATTCATGGAAAGCCAACGGAAAAGCCAACACCTTCAACTCATCGACGTCTACAGATCATCCATCTCTCCACTCCAGATCTAAGAACACAGCCAACCTATCCAGCCCACCCCCCCCCCCCATCTACTCATCCAAAAGATACTCCTGTACAAGAGCATCTCAAAGAGAAGTGTATAGTACACAAATATCTATTTGGCTATTTTCTCTTCAATTTGGTATTTTATTTTTCTTGTGAACTATAAAGGACTCTCCATTTGTATAAGAAGAGACTAGACAATTTAAGAAGAGACTAGCCAAATTGAGAGTAGGATATGACTTGTTGTTGCTTAGGGTCCACGGATGACTATCTTGCTACCATGAGAGATGACTAGCCAGATTTGGCTATTGAGAAACCTAGTTTGGCTATTAGGGATGGTTAGTCAAGTCAAATAGCTAGTCTCTTGGAGAATATTTTTTTCACGCAATAGCTAAAATCTAGTATAGCTAGTCATTTAGCTCTTCTCTTGGAGATGCTCTAAGAAGCCAACTCGACAGGAACGGCGCTCGGCTAGCCCAAGTCAGGGCGCCGCAGCGTCTGCGTTTAAGCACAGACATTCTGCAAGCACAAAAGATTGGCGTAGGACGGTAGGAGGAAGGACAAGTCCGGCACTCTATTGGTCCATCCAATATTCCAATGGGTAAACGTTATTTTTTAGTTCTTCTCTGTTATCTCCTTGTTCTAGCCCGGCGTTGGAGAGAATAGAGAACATGGTTAGTTAGGACATATTTACCAAAGACCACGGGAAAAATAGGATACACCCACCATGTATAGTTGGTTGCAATGACATTGAGCATTATGGGGATGAGCGACTTGACTTTGATGACGGCAGGGGCGAGGGTGTCATCGTCAAGGGTTAGTGTGGCCTGTGGGACATCACGGCAAAAGAGCATAGGGAGCGTCCGGTTAGAGGGGGCACCTAGGGACAGGAACAATGGTGGGGCGACTTGGACATAAGCATAGGCTTAGCTCTACAATCATATCAAATTCCACACCATTTATAGGGAGCATGATAAGATCCTAGCTCCACACCAAGGGGTGTCGAATTTGGGCTATGTCGACTGGTATAGGTGGTACCGACCCGGTAGAGAAGCCGAAAGTGTTGGCTACCGCTAGTGTTGCTAGATTGCTACCCAAATAAAATAAGCTGAGAAAACAGATAGGCAACATCGAGGTCGGTCTGGCAAGGGAGAATAAGGAGGCCAGGGTAACGGCTAGCAAGATCGGTCGATGGCATCACAAAAGTAGATTGGAAACCCCCCAGATGGGCATCGTTGGAGGTGGAGCATAGCTGATTTGGTCTTTTACTTAATTATTTGTTAGTTTATTAGTTGTTTCTCCTTGCTCCTAGGTTCTTCTGGCTAAGTTTGTTTGTGCATGGTTGCGCTTGTGTCGCTATGTGAGCGTTGAGCTCGGCATGTGCTCGTTCACATGATGGAGCCCGCCGTGCAGGGTAGTTGCGCTTACCAGGCTTACGTGCCAACTTTCTTACACTTTGTAGTCAACAAAAAGTCAAAAGAAAGAGAGAATGATGCCATATTTTGCGTAGTGCCAAATACGTGTGTTCATCGTGTTCTTGAGTTCATTTCTCTCTCATGTTCCACTACTTGATTAGTTAGGTTGGAAGGTTGCACCTGTCAGTCGCCCTCTAGAGAAGGGTGGGTGATGGTGTCAGGGTGGGCAGATATGGTGGCATCTCACCCTCCTCCCCGACCTCTACCGCATGTCCCCCTCCTTTCCAACCTCCAGCCGCACACTAGGAGGTCACTTGTCTTTGACTCCTCCGTCTCTTGGAATGGCCTCTTTTTTATCTGATGTGAACGGTGATGGATTTTGTGTGCAAGGCATCACAATTGACGACAATGGTGGAAATATTTGCAGCTCGAGGTTACACCGTTGCATCTCCATTTGGCAACAATCGGTGTGAGCATGTGGGCACGCGGCTGATGGCTCGTTGGACGGCAAGAGGAGAGAATGAGGAGGTAGAAGATGAATATGCAAGGCCAATCTGCAAATTATTTTTTTCAATTTGCTAATTGGATTGGCATGCGGCCAAACCATCGCTACATGTGTGCCGAGTAGGATTGATACCACTTTAAACTATCGGTGGGTTTAGTTTTAAGAGTTTAAAACATGAAATGTCTATTATGTAATTTAGGGATACATTGGATGGCTGCCGCGATAGTTTACGAGGTAATTCACACTTTTTTCTATTTTTTATACTCCTCTAGTCATCTTTTTCTGACGGAGAGAGAAACAAAGTAAGTTTAGTGTCGGGCGATATAACTTTGTTTTAGATGCTGGGGATATAACCTTTGTGAAATGATACCACTGATACTGGCTATAATCCAATCCGTTTTCCATTCACCAACCACCGTCCCCACGCACCACGCAGATGCACGGGGATAGGAGCCCTACATCGATCAATACTCCTCCAAAGGTAGCCAATCACGCATGTTCCATGATTCCACCACTAGCTTCGTCAAAAAATATCACAAGAAGCTTTTCGTTGGCTTGGCCTTGGCTCGTGAAAATCGCGCGATCTCCGTTTTGGTGACGACCAGATCGACGAGCCACGAGCCAATCAGTACTGCCACCATCTCGATTTCACCAACCGGGAGGATAACGTCGTCGTCGCCCACCACCACCGCACGTCTGCACCCACACAGTGCACCTGTGTACGCCGGAGGTTGGGATGGTGACCCACCCGCCAAAGCCCTCGGCTTGACCGGCCAATCGTCCCGGTAATTTTGGCCCCATCGATCGATGTGGGCCGCCTCTACGCAGCAATCGAACGTTTGTTTTCTCGCAACATACGTGACGACGGCGCCCACACGGCCACTACGGGAAAAAGCAGGTGTACCTATAGCTGTGGTCGTTTCAACGATAACTTCTGGGGTTGGTGCGTGTCCCTGTCTGTCGACCAACTGATGTAGTAGTACTGAACTTGAAGTACCGAGTTTGGTGAACCGTGAACGGCAAAGAATGTAGTGCACATACACCGTTAAAATGATCATCTTCAATACAAATGGAAAATAGTGTTCTATATAAAGTTCTTTTATTTTGAAAGATCAATGTTCTATAAAAAGTAGAACTGTTGTTAAGTGTTAACCCTAAAGTATCGATGCTGTATCAAAATATCTAAGCTCCTATGTTAAAACCTGTAAAACTGTTTAATGCTCTTTGACAATTTGTAAGGCGGTGCTCGCATTGATGAGCAGTATACCAAATCATTTGGACCACGATTCTTGGTGACGTCCCTAACGATAAATGGAGGGATACTCTGGTCGTCGCCTACTGGACTCGCCACGGCGGCCACGATGATGCAATCTACGGTTTCGACCGCGATGAGTGTGCATTCGTGATTGGGCGTCCAGGAGCCATGCTTATCATGTCAAAACGATGTTGCGTGCTTCACTAGTGGCGGTAGCGACCTGTAACTGTTGCATCCTTTTCTTGTATTAATGGCCTACTAGCCAGTTTTGACCCCAATTTTGGGTTCTCATCCACAGTCACAATCAGAAAATCCAGTGTGTCCAAATTAATGGAAGCTCCATACTCCTACAGTCGTACTGATTAAATATCTCCACATTTATTTTCTCCCAAGCTTTGCATGCAGAACATGATTTTCAGATTAAATTACACAGGTTCTTGAGTTTAATGAATGATGATGAATAAACAAGCGGACCACTCATTTATCACTTTCCATCACAGCTAAAGTTTGGTGATTGCTATTCTAGCTTTGGATATTTGTGAAATGCCATTCTCCCAAATATCGTGCCGTTTCGGTGAAGCTTCCTCTGCACTTTGACGAAAGAATTATCGTGCAGAATAATTGGATATAAACAGGGCGCAAAAGTGTGCGATCCCTTTCTTTAACCAAACCAAGACAAAAGCATGTTAGGTCGCAGCAGGTGGTGGTGGTAGGAACAAAGAGAAAAAAAAAAGGAGTAAACTTCACCATGTACTTCTACATGTGTACAGTTCACCAGACGACCTCAACTGGAAGACCAGCACCATCACACAAATTAACACACAAAAAAAAACTGCCTTTTTTTTCGCACTGATGAAGGCCACGTTTGGTGGCTCAACAACCAGGTCACCGTGCGATGCAATTACTAATCTTTTTTAAAAAGAGGAGAGAAAAAAGGACCCGGAGTTTGGTGGCGCCACCAACCCCTTTCCCGTGAGCTGATAAATATTCTCGGCGGAGCTCCGTTGACAACCCAACCAATTCACCATCTTCACCAGCAGCTGAAGCAGATCTCGCCGCTAGGACCAGATCAGATCAGATCTATCGCCATGACGACCGGCAATGGCGACGCCCCCGCGATCAAGAACGCCCACAGCGACATCGACAGCACCAACAAGACCCTCCTCAAGAGCGACGCCCTCTACAAGGTACTGAAAAATCTGATTACTCCATCCGATGAATCCATCGTTTCAATCTCTCTTTGCTGATTTGTTGAATCAACCTCCAGTATGTCCTCGACACGACTGTGCTTCCCCGTGAGCCTGAATGCATGCGCGATCTCCGCCTCATCACCGACAAGCACCAGTGGTAAAAAACCCAATCCCCAAATCAACATCTCCATATTGCTTATGCTTAACCACCCAGATCTCACCATAACCAAACAATTAACCCCTTAATCCCCAAACAGGGGGTTCATGCAGTCATCTCCTGACGAAGCACAGCTACTGGGTATGCTCCTAAAGATGGCCGGAGCAAAACGCACAATCGAAGTCGGCGTCTTCACCGGCTACTCCCTTCTCGCAACGGCTCTCGCCCTCCCCGACGACGGCAAAGTTGTGGCAATCGACCCTGACAGAGAGAGCTACGAGGTGGGCCGTCCGTTCATCGAGAAGGCCGGGGTGGCCCACAAGGTGGATTTCAGGGAAGGGAAAGGCCTCGAGAAGCTCGACGAGCTGCTCGCCGAGGAGGCCGCCGCTGGGAGGCAGGCCGAGTTCGACTTCGCGTTCGTCGACGCCGACAAACCCAACTATGTGAAGTACCACGAGCAGCTGCTGCAGCTGGTGCGTGTTGGGGGACACATTATTTATGATAACACGCTTTGGGCCGGCACGGTGGCGTTGCCGCCGGAAACACCGATGTCGGATTTGGACAAGAGATTTTCGGTCGCGATTCGGGATCTCAACGCCAGGCTCGCGGCTGATCCCAGGATTGATGTTTGCCAGCTCGCCATTGCTGATGGCGTCACCATCTGCCGCCGCCTCGTTTGATCGATCCATCAATGATCTATCCGTCCGTCCATCTCGCGTCGTTGATTAACGTGTGCTGTCTGTATTAATTCTACCGCTACTATACTCTCGGCTGCTTTCGTTATAAATGCCGGTTTTAAAGATTTTACCGTTGTTTCATCAATGAGATTATCGTATTTTTCGACATGAGAGCTACTGGTGGAGTACTCCTTTTTGTTATTAAGAGATTGAGCTGGAATAAGTGCATATCTCTTTCCGTGGTTGTCACTTGCTGTGTTATTGACTCGTTTGTTTGTTGTTGCGATTTTAATCTCATCTGGAACAGCCTCCTTGGCCCAAAGGGGGTGAACTCGTCACTCATCAGTACTACAGGTTGCAGGAGTGAAGAACCGGCGACATGGGAGCACATACTACAGTAGGTTAGGCTGGATGGGCAGGACGTCGTCGACAACGGCATGTGCGTGCATGATTGGGCGAGACGTGCAGCGGCAGCCAACGAATTATTGGTACTAGTAACAGCCAGAGAGAGAGAGAGAGCACGGGGCGTTGGGTAGCGTGCCGGCTGGGATCGTCGCATCTCGCATCGCGCCGGATTCTCCCAACACGCAACCGAGGCCGCGACGTGCACGCGGTGGTGTCCCACTCCCCCCACCCATGCTATGCAGGTGGTGGCTGCCCGGCACGCACGAGGAAACCATTCGAGTGACCCCAAGATGGCAACGGGGCTGATCCCCGACGGGACAACATCACCGTCACCGAGAACCGCGAGATTCACCACCACCGAAGCCCGGCCTCGGGGAATGGTTGACCACCGTCCCCAGTCACCGTCGGGTATCGGAGGCCCGACGGGCATTTTTCACCATTTATTCACCGGGAATATTAGCAGGCAAAGCACAGAGCAAACCATATTACTAATACACAGAGCACTAAAAGAGAATGAGCATCGATCTGTACAAAAAAATATTTTCTGCAAAGCTAATCCTAGTTGACAGCGAAAGAGTGTGGACACAACAAATATTGGAGCACCAACCAACCCATTACAGAAGCAAAAATAATTTTTACAAAGCTTGCTAGTTGGCTGCACAAATGAACATGTGTATGCAATAATCCCATGCAATATAGAAGAACGAGATCTTGTGTCCACATGAGGAAGAATTGGGAGAAGAAGCGTTGAGAAAACTGAGGCCATATCGTACTGGATCTGACAGAGGCAGCAGTCCAGCGGTGGTGGATGCCAAGGCCCTTGGAGCAGGAGGACGGCCTCGCCTCTCACCCAAAAAGGAGAGGAAAACGTCGGTGCTTGCTATGCTAGCCACCAGTTTGTCTCCCGGAGTCGTAGGCGTCGCCGGCTGCGGTGGGTTTGACTCCCGGAGTCGCTGGTCACTGGGGTGGCGGCGTGGATACGAGGCTTTTACCTCTATGCCATTAAAAAAGATAAGTCTTTTCCTGTACCACTGAAAAGTTTGATTTTTTCTCTATGTCATCGCCGAACTTAATCGTTCCCTGCATGTCCTTCCGTCTGTTTTCAGTCCAAACGGTGGTTAAGTGGGGTAAAAAAAAACTTTGCTACCATCACATTATCCCCTTTCTTCCCATTTTTATATACACTGACTCGTCGGAGATCACTGGGTTCCTACTGCTCGCCAGAGTTCCCTTCACCACCACCCGCCACTTCGCAGAACTCAAATGGCAGGCGTCGGTGTGGAGCGGTGGTCTCGTCATCTTTCTCCGCCTC
>CM002486.1:16899927-16935719 GCA_000325765.3 Leersia perrieri | reverse complement strand
AGGAAAAAACCGCACGGCAAAGGCTTTGCTGTGCGGATTTGGGGCTTTGCCGTGCGCTCCAGGCACACGGCAGACACCCTGTTTCCCGTAGTGAACAACCCGTGCTTCCGTGTTGAAAAGCTGCCTAGAGACGGACACCTGGACAGGAAGATTACTGTTTGTTGGTTTCAGAGGCGAACTCACCTCTTCTTCCTGTTCCGGCTCACTACTTTTATCAGTAGTTCGAACCGGACCCCCAGCACTCCTACTCTTCTCCGAGCTTTGTCCCCCTTTGTTGGAACTGAACGCTTCAGCTGCCGCAGCTCCAAAACTTTGCAGCTTCTTTTTCCTTTCATCCGATGCCCTCAGTTTAATATCATAGGGAAGTTTTCCATTATCATCCCTCTGTGCTGGATGTGGGCACTCCAACTCCATATGGCCAATAATGCCACATGAATGACAGAAAAACGGCAATTTCTCAAATTGGATTGCAAACCATTCTGGAGGCTTTTCTCTCCTCGTTTTCAGCAAAACTCCCCTCCGCAAGGGTTTATTCACCTCAATAGATACCCGAGCTCGAAGAAAAGGACCACTAGCTTTACCATCAGCATCAGCATCAACTCTTCTGACCTCACCGATCAGTCCAACTGCCCTAGAACCCCTCTTCACATCCATCCAACCGAACGGCAAATCCAAAATATGTACCCAAATATCCATACGATCAAAAGAGACATCAGATGGTTTTAGAGTCTGCACATATTCTTGTAGAATAACAGCATGTTTACCAATCATCCACGGCGAACACTCAAGAATTCTAGCCTTGTCAGATTGGAATTTAAACTCCGCAATGAAAAGATTTTCAGACTTCTCTCCAACCGATCTCAATTTGAGCCCACTAGGGTTGCCCCAAGCCGGTCGCATAGCCTTAGTAATCGTTGTAATATGTAAAACAGATGGAGAGAGAACTTTACCGATCAGCGCACAACCCAGATCAGTCCCAGCCTCATCGGCCTCGTCATCACTAAGCGCCGCAAATTCACCCTCATCAGTCGTGAGGTTAAGTTTGTCAAGGAGGTTTGCGACATGCACATCATCCTCGCCAAAAGTTCCTGATCCCGAACGTTGAGACGTCCCTCCCGATGAATCCATGGCTTCGTCGAGGAAAAAACGCTGGAGTAAACGGGGGGTAAAAGGGACTGTAATCACCGACACAATACGGTGAACAGTAGAAGACCCTGATCCCAGATTAGAGTTCCCTAGCGGCGCAGCTAACCCTAAACGGGAATTTGTGGACACCGGCGCAAAAACTGGCTAACCGGCAATTTGCAGGTGGGCTCCAGCGACGAGCGTCACCGGAGAGTGGCGAGGACGTCGTAGACGGGATGTCCACGACGGAGCAGGCCAGACCTCGCCGGACGTCGACGGGATCTAGAACGGGATCAGGATGACGTCGGGATCGCCTCTAACGTCGCTTCCGTAGATTGCGGAGCTTTTCATCGCTTCTTTTGCTTGTTCCTTTCGTGGCATGCCTCTCGAAAACCTTAAATGAAATGGTCTGTTATACCGATTGTTGTGCAACTAGTATGAGCGAAGCACCTAGCTACGTATACACACACATGCCATTTGCACATCTCGCCACTTCGCTTTTTTATGCGTTTCGCCGACACGTGCCTAACGAATATGACTCACCGAGACACCGTGAGCGAACGTGCGATTTTTGTTGGAAAAAACTCCGGTTAACGGGTGGGGAAATTCTCTCTGTTTTCTCCCCCCTTGCTCGCTTTTCTCCTCGTCAATTTCTACGCCAAAACTGAAGAATTTACGAGCTCCCCTACCTCGCTCGATTCGGCCATGGTCTCCGATCCCAACATCTTCCTCCTCCGGCGCCGTCCCGCGATGAGCTGGCTTCTTTAATCCCACTTCCGGCGTCCGATATGGTTACGGACTCGGCGAACGGCGCCGCCGCCGGCGAGTCGCCGCCGGCGGGTACATCTCCGGGGAGCTCTCCCGTGATCAAGCCCAAAGGCCACGGGCTCCGTCGGTGGCGCCGCATCCCGCGGCAGCAGCACATCGGCGGCGATGTTGCCGGCGGTGGCGCGGCCGGCGAGGACACGGCGGCGGCGCAGCTCCACAAGCGCCGGATGCCCGTCGCCGGCGGCGGGCCCAGGGGGAAGCACGAGGTGGTGTCTGAGGAGGAGGGCTCCGCCGCCTCCGTCGAATCCCGCTTCGTCCCGCCGGCGAAGCTGGATCCGAGCCTCGGCGAGCTCATCGCCTCCGCCGGATTCTCCGTCGGCGCTGGCGGCGCCGCCGACTCCGTCAACGGCGATGACCGGAGCAGCGGCAAGTCCCCCACCACGGCGAGCTTCCCGCGCCACCATGACCTGTCCCCCTTCCCCTTCGCCGGCAAGAACCCCCGCGCCGCACGCGCGCGAGTCTTCGACGCCGGCGCTGAGCAAGGGAACTCACGCTCCAGCGTGGAGTCCGACCAGCTCAGCTCCTCCAATGCCGTGATCTCCCGGCAATCGATCGCCGGCTTTGCCGGCAATGGATTCCACAAGGTTGATTGTGATCATGGCGATGAGGGGCGATCGATTGGGAGTGTGGAGGGGAAATTAGGATTGGCACAGGGGATTGTTAATTCTGTTGCTGATTTTGCCGAGAGGAGTGTGGGGAATGGTGATGATGGATCGAGGGTGCGGTCGAGTGCTGATCCATATGAGGAGTCGATTTTGTTGCTGAAGAGAACGCAAGAAGCGCTTGAGAATGGTATAGTTGATTTCGCTTCCGGTTTACTCTCATGCATTTTTGTCAAGTTAAAATCTGTTTCAGACTTTCAGTTATTGTTATACTGATGATGGAGCAATGCAATGCCATGGTTCAGCTATTGTTCTTACTTACTGGTGTTGTTTACTCAACTCTGTGGAAACAAATAAGTTACATCTGCATTACGGTAAATGAGTAATCACTAATCAGTCATAATAAAAAGTGTAAATAAAATATTTGGGTAAGTGATGCTGGTAGTTAAGCCAAGCAACTAAGCATATGATGAATCAATTTATTAAGTGATAATTCTAGTTCATTCAGTGATGCAACCCAGGGAGGATTTAAAACCAGCATGAAGTTAATATGCTGAAGTTGTTAACATCTCGGTTTGATGGTTGTAATAATTAATTGATTCCCCTTCCTTTCTTGATCACATAATTGGAATTGACGAATTGTTACCTTGTTTAGGATTTTAATCACTGAGCCATTTAGGAGATTGCATCAGATAAATGATAATTGGATAAAGTGTTCCGTAATCTATATAATAATGGTTTGATCAGCTAATCAAAAGCTTGTCATTTCAAGTTTTCTTAGTTAGAGGCAATGCTTTTGCCCCCTTTCAAAAAAAAAAAAAAAGTTTTCTTAGTTCATTCCCAATTATGTGTGCAATTCATTGAATCTGTTATTATACCAGGTGTTATGGTGACAACATGTTGTACCTTTTGATGTCTTGGTTCGAGCTTTCACCCATGCAAAATTGCTTTTGTGATAACCATCGCTCCATGCTTATTGCAGAGATTCGAAAGTTTGCGGTGATCAGTAAAGAGTCAAGTGATGACTTCGATGGCTGCGATGATGATTGTAGTGGTTCAGTCCATCTCGAAGAACCTCTTGAAGAAACAAGTCAAAATATAAAGAATCTGGAGTCCAGGCTAGAAGAAGCATCTTACCTTGATCAGCTGTTCCTGGAGAAGACAGAAGCAGAGATTCAGAGCATCATCCTGACGAGAGCGGCTCAAACTTGGACACCCCAAGTCGAGGATCAAATAGCTCTATATAATGCGCAGAAATCTCTGTCAGGCAATTACAAGCAGCTTGAACTTAAACTACAGCAAACCAAGAATCGAGCAGTGATGTTGGAAGAGATGGCTGAGAAGCTAAAAGCTGAATGTGATTATCTATCTGGGAGTTCAGATGTCCTACGGTTTCAGTCTAGAGCAAGTAGAGTTTCACTCTTTTGTTTCATCCAGTTTATTTTGCTGTTTACTGCTATAGCAACCTTTCTTGCGCGGCTTTTGCCCTCCCCTACGGAGGATGTTGTACCTACTTAAGCTTAGAGCAACATACATCACGAAATCTCTTGTGTAGACACATGCTTCCAAAAACTTGTGCCTTTTTTTTCTGTGAAACACAGTTTTATAGAGTTTTTGTGTAGCTTGGCTTTCGAAAAAAAAGAGAGGAAGATTTCTGTAACACCATCATATCAACTTCATCTCTGGCTCAGAAGTCATTGTGGATTGCTAGTTCTTGTCTTGGTTATTCAGATGTCATTTTTTAAATTCTTTCGTTACCTTTAAAACTGAAATATAGCGCCAAATTTCTCAACCCTCTATGTTTGATGATAATAACGATCCAAATTTTCGGTGGGCCATAGCAGCGTGGCTCATCTGCAGGGCCCAACTCAGTCATTGCTTCCCCAAATCGGACGCGTGATTCGAAACCGTCTCGCCGCCAGCCGCCGCAACGGATTAACACTTGCAACCGGCGACCGGCGGCAGCAAAAAGTAGGGCAAAGATATTTGCTGCCTTTGATGAAGACAGCCAATGCCATTGCCAGATACTCCATACTATCTTGTATATCTTCCAAAGGATGGATCAGCTGAAGGCTACAGTTTTGTCCACAGCAAAAGCAACATGCCATTGCAGATGCATTTCAGGTTCCTTTACCGTAAGTCCGTAACAGCTACAGATATTGCTCTGGACATATATACATGTACATCTTTTCTACACTAGTAGCTTCTACAATTTTTGTGATTCAGATCTCACATTGCTCTACCAAGTGACTGTCACTGTCCCGAGCAAATTCAGAGAGCTGAATCAAGGTACGAGTAGAACCGTCGCCGACTGTACTGGAGGAGGCTGCTATAGGTGCGATCATGAACACCAATGAACAGAGCCTCGGTGTCGGGACTGAACGAAATGCCAGAAACCTCACCAAAGAAATCCACCTCTTGCTTCCTTCGGTACCCGCTTCCAACATCGAATATATGTACAAAATCTGCCGGTTCCGCCATTGCCAAGAATTGTCCATCAGATGTGTAGCGGATCGACCGTATGGCTCCCATATTGCCACGCAGAACAGCAACAGACTCGGAAAGGTTTCGGATATCCCAGATCCTACAAGTCTTGTCTTGGTTACCGGTAGCGAATGTCCGGCCATCTGGGTTCCAAGCTGACGCAAACGAATAATCCAGATGACCACGGAGATCATGAACCGTCTGAAAGAAAACAAAGCCATAAGCATCTTTCTGAAATGTAATGTCAGTATGTGGAAATTAATCACTGAGCATTGCTTTCTGCTTACTTTCCCTGAATTAATATCAACTATAAGTCCTTCAGGGTTGTCCCCAACAATAGCAACAAGTTTACCATCAGGGCTCATCGATGTGTGCTGCGCAAAACAAAGAGTGAGCTTAATCAGTAAAACAATAGGTTCTCTTCCCTCACATAAGGCAAGGAATCTTTATAAAAGATTTATTATTGATTCAAATGCAGATTCAATTAGGAATATCAACACAAGAACTAGGCATTAACAGTTTGATAATGAACTAGAAGGCTTACATTAACAGCCCAAGGAAAACGGAAATTGTTGCAAATTTGAAATCTTTCCATGTTAAAGTCTCGAACTCCACAATCATTGTTTGAAGCCAGGAAGTGCACCGTACCACTGCATGTAACATTTTTAAAACTATGACACGTACATTCTCAATCACTAGTTTACTACTTGTAAACAGTTTTCCAAATCAAAAAAAAAAAAAGTACCTAGGCTTCTCAAATATCTCCAAAGAATTAGTGATGCCATTGTCATCATGTGTTGACTTGCAACAATAGCTTATTCCTTCACGGTCCAAAAACTGCATCAATTTACACATTATACTCTCAGCACATTGTAACTCCATGTGGATGTCAGAGATGGAACAGAATCTTTAGAATGAAAGATAATTACCTTGCAAATTAGTTCTCCACGAAATCCACCAGCAACAAGCAAATTACCTCTCACTGACAGCGTACTAACTTGAGCCTGGTAAAATCCCTCAGAGACATTCCCCTGGTGCTTCTGAAATCAAATATATGGAATTCGAATATGTAAGCTTACAATATAAATATCAAACAGGGGTAGGTCTTTATGAGACTTGCAAGTTCAAATAAACATTTGAAAGAGAAATTGGACCTCAGATGGCGTGATATGTCCTTGAAAATCAATGACTTTGTGCTTCTCACTAGTGAATGGTGACCAATGAAGCACAGAATGTTGTGATAGAAGATACACATCATGTCTAGTCGTTGCCCATACTAAATTTCTCAACTGCAAAATAGCAACAGGATGGCCTTAATACTGTAGTTGGAGTTGAGCAAGAAATTTATACTGTGAGAATAACTGATTGTTCGGTACAATACAACTATAGTCCATGAAAGGCAGACATGCACGGCCCTACACAGCAACTTATCCAGTGAAAAGTGTACAAATCTACATTCACTTCCAAAAGGAATCAACAGAAAAACTGCTTGCTCTCGTGTTAGGTACCATAAGTAGTACTAACTGATATGTATACCTCATTCGAGTACATATACCAGAAACACGTGTTAGTATTCCTGCTGATATTCCTACGTAGTCCATACATAGTACTATCATAAAGGTATATTGACTATTTGCCACACAAAGAAAAATGTCCTGCAATCAATTACTATTACTATAGACAAACTGAGAAGCTTGCAAAACAAAAAGCAGATATACTACTAATAGCATTTGTGTCTGGTCTTTTGACTCAGCATGTATTGAACATGCCACTTAATAGTTTGTAATGTTAACACAAAATTATGACTCCAAATAGTACAGCTCTCACCTGGAAATGAAGGATTGTCGGTTTCACTGATCTTGTGTTATGCTGAAACTCATAGTAGTGTGCCCCTGTATCTGCCGGTGTGCAAACCTGCATCAAGATCACATATCAAACCTTCCACACTAAACACAAGGCAAGGACCCCAGCAATTTATCTGAACATGTAACTATGACATGCCTTCTCTGAAGTTCTCCCGGAGTTAGGTACATTCTCAAAGTTTGCATACTGCTCCAACCTTGTCTTCCTATACCTATCCCTTGTGATGCTCAACTTTTCCCATGGAATTCCTTGAATGTCCTTCCCTTTCTTCACATCCACCGCTGATGTATCTTCTGTTGCCTCACTAATCTACAAACAACAAAATTATCCTCATTGTCAGGCTGAAACAAAACATGCATGCCCAAATCATCTAAAAACAACACTAATTGCAGTTAGCACCAGAAGAAAATTATTAAAAACCTGTACTGAATTTGACAAGGATTCATGTGGCGTTTCTACAAAGTTTTCAACTGATAGCAGAACCAATCTAAACCGTTTGTTCTTTTTCTAACCCAATGGATCATATCCATTTACACAACTACTGATGGTATTTTTTTTTTACTGACAGACTACTGGAATTCATAAATCAAAGGTTGAAATCACTTCTACTAGCAATAATACTGGAAGTAGAATAAAGGTACTCGGGGTTCATTTCCTAGCACAAGATTGCACATTACTACTGTAATACCACGGTATGTGCACGTCACGCGAATTGAATAAATACAATGCATAAAAGACAAATCAACATCATTTAGGAGCAATTGCAACTTGTACCAGCTTCTCCATTCTTTTGTAAAAAGGGAAAAAAAACAAAAGAACGCCTTTTTCTGCTTTTCAAATAATCTGTTAGATAGGGGCTATCTGTTTGTGCAGAACTTACAGGTTGGCTGTACTCATCGTCGTCGAAGTCGGAGTCTCCCATCAGGTCGACATGGCGGTCTTCCTGCTCTGCCCGATAGACTCCGGAGAGCTCGCCGTCGAACCGCGACATGGCCTGCACTGCAATGGTGGATTCTGAGCCAAACTTCAACCAAATTTGGCGGCAAAGCCTCAAAATTTCTGATGCAAGAACCGCTTACCTTTGTCTCGCTTAGCTCCCGAGATCAGGGCGGGCTTGTGTTCTTGCCGAACTAGGTATCTGAGGTTTCTGATTTTCGTGAGCTTAGAGGAATCTGGAAAGCAAGCAAAGCAAAGGTGGCCTCTTTTAACAGGTGGCTCTAGAAGCAAGGGCCAGGGAGCCAACATCAGGATGAGCAAGGACAGTGTATTTTGCACTTAACCCCTTGTAAGTATGTATTTTAAATAATGGCCCTATTTAAACTTCGGGGGCTAATTATTAGCCCTCCAGAACTTATTATTTAGTACTCCTTTCTTTCCTAAATATTTGACGTCGTTGACTTTTTTATACATGTTTGACCGCTTGTCTTATTCAAAAAATTTACGTAATTATTAATTCTTTTTCTATCACTTGATTCATCGTTAAACATACTTTTAAGCACATATATAACTTTACATATTTCAAAAAAATTTAAATAAGACGAGCGGTCAAACTTGTGTCAAAAAGTCAACGGCGTCAAATATTTAGGGAAGGAGGGAGTAGTACTTAACGTAGATTACTGATAAAACCCATCTCACGACCCTTGGGCTAATTTACGAGACGAATTTAATAATTTATATTAATCCATGATTTGCTACAGTAATTATTCTCTAATCATAGATTTATATAGCTCATTAGATTCGTCTCGTAAATTAGCCCAGGGGTTATGAAATTGGTTTTTGTAAATAATCTACATTTAATACTTCAAAATAGCAAGATTTAAGAGGGCTAATTATTAGCTCGAAGGATCCAAACAAGGCCAATGAGTTTTAGCAGTGTTGTTTCCCTCGCCGTGGTGTCTCAGGGCTTGGTTCGAACGCATGAATTTTAAAACGTTCAAATAGAGAAAACACATGATTCAAGTGTCATGATAGCTTAAATCTCACATGAAACAAAACTGTAGAATTACTTTTTAAAAATGTGTTTGGATGGTTCACAAAGAAAATGCACGAATTTTGAAATTTGGTATCGCTTAGATTTAGTATTCCCTTTGTCCTCTTTTGAAATTTATTTCCAATAAAACAGTAGTAATAGGTATTACATTTACCACATCTCATTTGAATTTATCTTTATATTACCGTCCAACCCCACTTTTCATATATACTTTAATAAGGGGCATTATAGTATTATTTATTTAGTCTTAATTTTTTCAAAAGAACCTCACATAGATAGAGAGAGTATATATTACAAGAGCTATAGAGTACTATAAGAAGGAAAATTTAACATATAAAATAGCCGAGAGCAATAGGATTCTTTTATTCTTCATTTGAAATGAAGCGGCTTTGTGGTAATTTAGATTTAATTAGAGAGTTGTCCCACGCACCATTGATGTAGGGCTTTATGAAAGTATAACTAAATTTTATACGCAATTCTTCACTTTTGATTCTAAAAATTTATTATAACTTATGTACAAAAGATTTTAAATTAAAATGGATCTGACATAGAGTCATATAATTGTATTTTCTACATGGTAATAATCTATGGAATGTATGAGTTGATTTTTCATTGCTCAATATTTGGAATAGCCAACATCATAGAGAAAAAGAGGGAGTGATTTTATGTATATAGTTGCATTCTCTATGTAATTATCAATCGCTATACGTCATGTCGCATTTATATCTATCACAATAGGGTAATCAATACCTCCCTCTTTTTTCCAATTAATGATTAACACGGTAGACCTTGTTTGGATAGGGACTAAGAATTTTAGTACCTATCATATCGGACGTTTAGACACTAATTTGAAGTAATAAAAACAAACTAATTACAAAACCCATTACATAACCCTGGACTAATTCACGAGACGAATCTATTAAGCCTAATTAATCCATGATTAGCGAATGTGATGCTACAGTAAACATTTACTAATCGTGGACTAATTAGGCTTCAAAAATTCGTCTCACGAATTAATCTTTATTTATGCAATTAGTTTTATTATTAATCTATATTTAATACTCTTAATTGACGTTCAAACGTCCGATGTAACATGAAGTAAAGTTTAATCTCTGGATCCAAACACCGCCTTAGAGGCCTCTAGAGGCAAGACGTAACATCTTTTTGAGATACCTTTATAATAGAATTGATAGATTAAACTACTTATTGCAAATATCTTATGAAATCACACTAGAAATTTTACAGGAATTTCATAAGGTTTATTTCAATTCTTCTCGAGGATGCCTTAAGTCTTTTGTGCTAGTGGAGTTGATTTTTTCTTTTTTGCAAAGAGAATTAGAGGACCTGTTTACAAAAAGAGGAAAGCGCAAGGTTTCAAGAACAGGGTCGTTTGAGTGTTTGACCCAGGTGCAAGGGATGCTTATCCGTCCATCCAATCAGGCTGATCAGCCGACAAGTTGCGCTACATGGTTTGCATTTATGCGGCTGGCCGCAGGATTTTGCGGCAAATGGAAACCAGCCCCCTGAATTCTGCCGTATCCTGTTTTCCTTTCTTCTGTCTTCAGCCCTCTTTCCTCTGGATACCTGTGATAATCGAAGGACCATTTCTCCAGCGTTTTTAGTTGATATGATTTATTTTAGAGAGTGGGAAGTTGCTGTCATCTGATGCTCATGAGCAAAAGTGAGATCAATATGATAAGATAGGCTGGTGTTTTCTTCTTCCGTGGATTATATTCCGTCTCTTTCACTCCCCCTCTCTCTCTCCCTCTCCCCGAAAAGGATGCAAAAGTTCTGCCTGTTCATTTTATATTGACTACTCCTATCTTTTTCTTCGTTGTGTTTAGAGAATTCTACTTCTCCATTGCGTGGGATTTGCCCATGTGCCAAACTCTTTGTTATGAGCATAGTTTATTCCAATCTGTTGCCAAACGCTTAATTTGCTGAAAATATGGGCAGTTTCAACTCTCTTTCTCTCTCCCTCATATATACTCCACATAACAGATGCTAACTCTTGTGCACTGAAAATTCAGTCACCTTGGAGACTTTTCCCCTGATCCATACTAATCTGTTATCTTGCAGCTATCACTGCTTAATTTTCTCTGGTTTAAAGAATGCAGGTGGCGTTTTCCAGAAGCCTGAAAGTTGTGTAGTACTAAGCCGGGTACATTTTGTTTGAGGTTGCAACACAAACACACATTGAAGATGGTCGATGGCGTAAATTTCACAGCAACGAAAAAACGACGTCTCTCGAGAGGTGTTGCAGCCGTCATTAGGTGGGACCCGGCCGGGCCGTGCCGTCCCGGCCCGGCCCATCGTGCTTTGTGTCTAAATGGGCCGTGCCAACATGGCCCAGTCTACTTATCGTGCCGTGCCGTGCTGGCCCAAACACAGCCCAAAAAATACTATTTCGGTGGATAGACATGAGGTCATAAGGTTGGAAAGAAACATTTCGATATAACTACTGAACTAGATCGATTCTCTCTAGGCTAGCACATCTCGTAAAACATCACATATATAGTATGTATAACTTAGTGGCATATGAACTATACATACCATTTATAGGTAATTGAGCCAAATCGTGCCGTGCCGTGCCGCCCATCGTGCCAAAGTTTTAGGCCCAAGCCTGGCCCAACTATGGGCCGTGCCGGCCCGACCCGGTTCGTGTCGTGCCGTGCCGTGCTTTTCGTCGTGCCGGACCACCGTGGCTTGGATCGGCCTGCAAAGAAACGATGAGAAATCAGTCATACAATTACTGCTGGATAGCAGAAGAGACATGCAATTGCTATCTGGGCGCATAATTAACCAAACACATGGGCGCGCGTTATTAATGACAAAGCATGGAATCTATTTGTTCGAAAAATTATAAAAAAACCAAAACTAAGAGTCCGTCTTAATAGAAAACTAATCCTACTACTACAAATATAATCCAAATACATTATATATATATATAAAAAAGTTCAGATCATCTCTCTAATACTACTATTATCATGCTTAGCAGAGAAGACATCAATTAACTCCGAGGTTCCCAGCCAGTTCAACTGTATAAACTTTTCTCTTCTTGACTAGATGAGGAAATTAGTGACAGATAGAGACTCTGTCTTGGAGGCGTGTGTCCATTTTTGAAATTGTGCTACCCTGTATCACCACGTTTTTGTCTGGTTATCACACACTATTGACTTTGATGATAAATCTAATGATTATAGTATATTCACCGAGTTTAGTGTGGCACGCTAATACCTTGATGTGGTGAATGTTTCAGTGAACTAAAGCAGGTGACCGAAATGTACGGAGAAACGTTAGATGCTACACTGATGTGGTCAAGGACTCAAGGTAGTGCCAGTTTTAGCACGGTGTTGTCGTCTAATTATTGTATTAGCACAAACTTGCAGACTGATTAGTTTCAGTTTGGGAGCGCGTATGGAGAAACGTACACTGAAGCTGAATGGTGCTTTGCACTACTCCCTCCTTCCCTGAATATTTGATATCATTAAATTTTTGATACACGTTTGACCGTTCGTTTTATTCAAAAACTTTTATGAAATAAGTAAAACTATAGTTAAAACTTAAAAATATATTTAACAATGAATGAAATGAATGGAAAAGAATTAATAATTACGTAAATTTTTTAAACAAGACGAACGGTCAAACATACATTAAAAAAATCAACGACGTTCAATATTTAAGATTTAGGATAAGAGGGAGCAGTATTTTAATTTGTCAGATGTTACAATGAAGTAAAAAGAGTGATGTCCTTTTTCCTTGGCGCGTTTTAGCAGTTTCTGGAAGTCCTCAAACGCTGGAAGGTTCGATAGAAGAACTGATGCCATGACAAGAACGTAGTCCAACGGAATTAAAGGTTGCTGCTATGCTGCTAGCTGGTCTCCGTAAATTAAACGGGTAGAGAGGCACTTTTGCTTAGCAGTTAAGCCTCGTATTGACGTGAACTCTTTAAGTTCGTAGAGCATATTTGGTTTGGTAGGTGACCAATATCGGTAGTGTTTAGCACGATCTGTTTAGATTATGTCAATTAGACGCTAAATCTTATGCTACAATGAAAAATATTCTTGAATAGTGGTAAATTAGACATATGTGGTATACTAATTATTTGGCTTCCAACCAAACTAGTAGTACACATTTTATCATCCAACCAAAGTTGGCCCCTAAGCTCAATCAATTGGGACCATCGTCCTGTTCGGTTGGAGCCTTAAGAAAAAACCATTCAGCTCAGCCAACTTTTATATATAAAAAAAATATTCGCCCTAGTCATTTTAATCTCAGCCCAGTCAGCCGAACAGGGCCCGACATTCAGTCCTCTTCATCAGGATCAGCAGCAAACTCGGCACCAATGCGGCGTCAGCCCGCGAGCCCATGAGACGCGCATCCTGGGCCGCATTGGAGTATCTGCACATACTGCCCCACACACACACAGTGTCGCGTCCAGCGGCAAGGCAGGCGGAAGCCCATCTGCAAAGGCCTTCGCTTCTCGGCTAAACCAAATCGACAATCCCACAGGCCACAGCCCATCTAGTCATCTCATCAGGATTCACCTGAGTCGCGCGACCCCCCGCAAGCCGCAGCGTCCACCCAACAATCCACAAGCCGACCGACACCCGTGCTACTGTTAAGCCGGTGAGCCCACCTGCAAAGCACGCGCTGTTCCTGGAACGGGAGCCGTGAGCCCCGTGATGACGGCGACTCCACGCTGCCCGTGAGCCGGCCGCACGCCGTCGGTGGAAGCAGCAGCGCGGCGTGGGCGCCATGGATCGCGTCGTGTCATCGTCACGTCAACCAACACAAATTATGCGCCAGATCCGGATTCACGTCGAAATTCTTGTCCGTACTGCACAGTGGGTGCCGTGCCGTCGCTTTGGGAACTAATTATTCACAGGATCGTTACCACCGGTTGTCTTCTCAAGCCTCTTGTTTATTTCCCTATAGAATTGGCTTGTTTATTTACCTATAGAATTGGCTTATTTTCCTATGGAATTAGCTATAAAGATGCAGTCCTATAGAAAAATTCCTATTCTCTTCCTATGAATGGCGCGGAAAAATTCTTAGGAATTTGAATCCTCCAAAATTCCTTTACAAAATTCCTTTACAGTTCCTCCAATTCAAAGGGCCTAACTGGTGAAATGTACGCTTGATTATAGAAGAAATTGAATGATATAGAAAACAAACATGGTGAAAAGCTTTGAACTGTTTTTCTTTTATTGATAAATCATATTCTTGAAAGCGGAAAGCAAATAATCTGTCACAATTCGCGGTAATAATCAGGTTTACAACCTAGACAAGAGGAAAAGGAGCATTGCAATGCATTTTGATTAAATCTATCATCCGACCATCCATAGTTGGCAGCAATGTAATACTAGCATTTACAAGGACATTTTCAGCAGTAAGCTATGGCACTGTGCATTGTCTGTTCAGCCAAACGGAGTTCAGCTGTAAAACTTTCACAGATTCATCAACAAGCAGTCCGGCCAACTTTCTTGCCCTGAATGCAACGACCGTGACATCACTTGCTGGCCAAAAAAACATAGCAGTATAGCACTTAGCACGGCACCAACATTCACCAGGCACAAGAAAGGAAGGGACTGGGCCTTTTACTATCACAGATACGCTACAAAAAAAAGATGAGATGCTGAAAGGAAGCAGCTTGCAGCAAATGCTATGAATCTTCTCTTCCAGTTTTCCCAGACCAGAGGGCTGAAGTCGGGGAAGGTCAAAAATGGCACTGGCAGCTTCATGTGCCACGGTGCCGGCAAGGGTTCTTGATCTGGTGTAGTATCCTATGAACAAAACAATCTCTTCTGCACAAGCACAGCAGCTATGTTAGTTCAGTTCAACCAATCAATGTAAGCTCCTTCAACCAGAATAGTTCAGTCAGCATGGTTGTAATCGACATACCCTAACTTTCGATGACTCCTGTACAGCTTCCAGAGTCTCCACCAACGCTTTCTGTTTCACCACCGTTGCGTGCAATGCCTGTGATGGAATAAGCAATATTTTAGAATTGAATGGCCTTTCAGCAAAGCAAGCAGAAATAGTTAGAATGCATTCATCCATATATCAAGTATTGGGAGCTATATCATAGCTTCAATAGTGAGTTAATCAAGTTGGCAACAAAAGGCTGACATGAAAGTTGAGAGAATGGATGATCAATCATTCGTCTATTTCTAAGACAAGGCTTTCTACAGAAAATCAACCCAAATTATCATAAACTATATAACTATGTAGCACAGCACATTTGTCTAAAAGGTACATCAGTACAAAAACTTACTCTTTTGGTCCTCTCCAGGTCAGCCTCAATGCATTTGATCCGCTCAAAAGAGTTAAGTAGCATGTGCTCTTTCTCCTTGGGAATCTCTGGTGGTCTGCTGGCTAGATGGTTACACATCAACTCAAGGCTGTCAAGACGCTGTAAGCATGCGGTCATCTCATCGTCACGTATAGACCGAGGCTGTGGCTTTTCTTCAGCTGGGACAGTTACGGGACAAGAGTGGACATTCTCAAGCCTCCTCACTGGTCTGGAGACGAGAAGGACGATAAACGAGAGCAGCTTGATAAATGTTATGACAACAACTTGAATAAAATTTTCCAAACTCCTTCGCACAATTGAACCATCAACTTTATAAGCATTGTTTCCTGGCATTAACAGAACACAGATAAGATAAACAAAATCATCAGCAGCATATCACTACTCGGGTCAATCTAAACTGGAGCTAGGCTCAAAAATTCACGTCTGTTGTCTGAACTCAAATAAACCAAGCAAAGATGCTCATGCAGAGAAATCGAACATAGTATACTACTAGAGTTGGAAAGTGCTAGCATAAACAGAGAATGTTTCCATTATCCACTCTGCGACTAACCAAGTTTTATCTTATGTTTCCAAATTTTGCAATCAAGCAAGAACAGCATGCCAATGCTAGTACATCTGTCAGGGGAATTGACCATGCATATTAATGCAGGAACTTAAATGAATGGGTCCTCTGTGAGGACACTACACAGTTGCACAGCCAGCACAGGTGCTCCTGGTGCTGTCAGATATGCCACATGCATGGTAGTACTTCATTCCTTCCTGTCAAATTACAACAACTCACGGCAAAGTCATCCTTCTTGGCGTCTAGCATTACTATGAGCTATCAGAAATGTAAAATCAGGTTATTTTTCTGTCAACTAGACAATCCTTATGGTTTTACACTAGAGAGAGAACCAAATACGCATATTTCACTCCTAATCTATAGTGGTACTACTAGCCAACTACAAATTTGATGGCACCGAAAAATAGAGGTTAAGAAGCAACATGAAATGGGAGATACCTGAGTTATGTGGGCTGCGATTTGTGGAGGACTGCCTAGTATCAGCTAGATGATTTTGCACCATTCCAGTAGCTTGCACACCCCTACAAGATTCAGGAGCTATATCCCGGCGAGTCTGGTCATCACAGCTATAGTAAGCCGAAGGATCTGTTCCCTTTACCTACAGAAGAAAAAATGAATAAATCAACCCATTGAATGTATTATACACCCACCCACGCACAAAAACTTCCTACAAACAAAAATACTAAATAGAACCAAAAAAAAAAGGCAGCAGGTTTAGGCTTAAAATGGAACAGTACAATTATTGGACTCACTTCCTCATGGACTGGAGTGAGGCAGCTATAGTCAGCTCCTTTCTGAAAGAAAGAACCAAAATCATCAACATCTGACCCTGACTCAGCATTTGATATGTCACTAATCATGCCCTGCCACTGGAAAGCACATATATGAATTTGTGAGGTTTAGAAGAAGATAAGAAAAGGAATAAGCATGTTGTGGTGCTTGACTGGATAGTGTCATTGTCAGATTCTTGCCTTCAACTGCTCCAAGCAGAGAGATGAGCTGCTTCTTTCTTCACCATCAGAAACTGGTTTAATATCTCTGACACAACCAGCCTCCAAATTGTGTATCAGCTACAAATGGAGTATGTGTTAGCGGTATTATTTTACAAATGGCATACAAATATTAACAATGTTTAGATGAACTGCCTTCCAAATAATTGAAGCACTAAACAGTACCTTCAAAATGTAAGGATCGTTCCATGGGCCTTTGTTCGACCCAAGACAACCGCCATTATCGCTACATGTGCAAGAACCACCAAGGAACTCTGGTAACTCACTGAGAAAACTCAAATATTGTCAAGATGTTGTAGTCTACAAATAAAAAACTATGTGAAATGTGCAACAATTTAGACAAAGTTCCATATCATGAACTCAGACCAACCTGGAATCAATTACTTCAAGAAGCCTACTCTGGTAATTAGAACCAAGAACCTAACATAAAAGAGTGAAGAAAGTTTATTATTGGTCTCATGATGCATTAATCCTTAAATATTGATGGGAGCTTACATGAATCTTGGATGATGTTTTTGGGTCAAGGAAGCCTTTCACGCTATTCCAGATCAACTTGAACCCATTGCCCGCATTCACGACAAACATTTGATGTAGTGTCTGCATTTATAAGTTCAAATGAGTTTCTTCCTATCAAAATACTAGCAGCAACGAATCCATTTCAGTTTAAACAGAAATGACCTCAGGGTAATAGTCACTGTCTATCTTGTGCATTCTGTTCACGAGCTCCCTTGCAATCTTGGAGAAATTCTTAAACCCCTGCATGACACAAACAAGCTTTAGAAACAAGAGACCAAAAACATACAAGCAACACAAAATCTGCAGGCGTTGTACAAGAAAAAACATTCTCTTACCACTCCCTGAACATCCAAGATGGTGGTGGTGGAATCAATGTGCCGCTTGGCTGCCAATGTGCAGGCAGGAAACCTCTCCCTGAAGGCCCTCTCAAACTCCTGAACATGGTACTTGATGTAGCGGTCCACCAAGGTGATCTGCATAAGCTTGTTTGGGTCGACCTTCCCAAGTCTCTCAATGTACACCGGATGGCCCTCCCGGTCGACACCATGGTAGCCCTGAGGGTAGTAGCGCAGCACTTCACCCAGCTCATGAAAATCAAAATCCTGACCACAGGAACCCATATCATATCAGACATTACCCAAGATGAACCAAACAAAAAACTATACTACTAATCAACACGGGCTTGAAGGTCAGTGTGGTCACCTTAAGGATTGTGTCAGCTCCAAAATCTTCCCTCCATTTCAGCATCTCTGCCCACATCTGAATTGCCTTCTCCATATCAAACTTCCTGGCCTTCAAGAACCTGCATCACACACATACACCAGACAAGTTCTAGATCCCGGCATTCCAAACTCTTACCCAAAAAGAACAAAGTTATCATGGAGAAGTAAAACAAACAGTTTCTTGGCGAGACCTAAGCATCATGTGGTAGTCGTCGTGCTTGTCGGGGAGGAGGCCGTGCGCGGCGAGGCGGTCACGGAAGGCGGTGACGGCGCGCTCCTCGTCGGCGTCGCGGACGTCCTCGATGGAGATGGCCGCCGGGAAGCGGCAGTCGACGCGCCGCCGGCCGCGCTTCTTGATCGCGTGGATGGCCTTCCGGCGCAAAGACCCGATCTTCCGCCGGCGCCGCTCGTCCTCCGAGTTGCCGTCGCACAGCGATATCTCGATGTCCTCCGCATGAATCACTGCGCCTATAACATTCCATCAGAAAGGGAAAAGAAAAAAAAAACATGGCAAGAAAGAATATGAAAAAATCGCAGCCAAGAATTCGTTCTAACCTGACATTTTCTCCACCGAAGTTTGGTTCTTGGATGGCTCAGAGCTCGCGTTCCAAATGTCCAATCTTGAAACGCCTCTACGGGAGAAATCTTTGGGGATTAGTTACTTACACGAAAGAGTAAAAGAAAGCCCGCATTTGTAGCTGCAGGAAGGAGAAAACCCTGCGCCACAGATCTGAGCAGGAACAAAGCGAAGCAGAGGAAGAAATCTCGGAGAAAAACAAAGAGCAGCAAAAAATTACAGCTTCCAGAACCAGAGCAAGAACCTGCATTGGATACTAAAAGCGTCGCAATAAATTCCACCCAGAGAACCGGCATGTAGAATCTCATTTACTCCCATCCTAGTAACTGCTCTCAGGTAAAAAAGAAACGATCGAACCTGACATGGCAGCACGAATCCTACCTCAGAAAAACAAGAACAAGAACAAACCAAGCTCCAAAAAAATCACCTTAACACTAGCCCTTCACTTGAGGGCCTGAGGCAGATCCAACAAACCGAACAAAACCACTGAAACGAAGCTTATCTCTAGTAGTAACAGAGCAGGGAACTTACATTTATGTGCAAGCATCAAGATTCCTGGACACAGGAACAGAGGCAATACTGGAGCTTTCTTTCCCTTCCTGCCACTGCCTCTTCTCTCTCTCTCTCTTCTCCCCCCTCTGCGCAGCTGCGCCTGCCTCTCTGTTTGCTCCTCCTGGTGAGCAACTGAAGGGTTGGTAGTAGTAGTGGTATTTTGCCCCTATTTATGTGTATTTTTATTAAATTGAGGTGTATACGGTACATCAAACCGTATTTGTATACTGGTACACGTACTAGCTTTTGTAGCACCGTACTCCTGATGCACGCAGGGGAGAGAGATCAGAGAAGTGGAGACGAAATGGAGCTAAAGAAATGGCCTTTCTACCTTGAAATGTGGCACGTTGCTTTCGGGTGGATGAGGTGGACCAAGATATGTTCTTCAGATAGACAGATCTCACGGCCGTTTTGGTATCCCCTTCCATTAATGCTCTTAAGACCCATGAAAAGTCTAAAAGCATACTTGGAGCATTAAGGCCCCGTTTGAATCAACCTGCAATGGATTTTTTCCCTCGTTTTCCGTTAGCATGCTTCTTAAAATAATTATTTATATGTTTTTTGCAAACAAAGTTTATATAAAAGTTTATTTAAAAAGTCATATGAATTTATTTTTCAAGATTTAAATAATTAATACTTGATTAATCTTGTGTTAATAGATTGTCTCGTCTTAATACTTGATTAATCTTGTGTTAATAGATTGTCTCGTCTTGCGTGCGACAAAAATCCAAAACATCTGCCCAGTTTCAAACTGGGCTAAGAGTGTCCAATTATGGCTTTGAATGACTTGGAAACCTTTGGATGGTTTTATTCAATCCAGTAACCTCCAACCATTTTTAATCAATCTCCTCCTTAAATATCATTATGTACAGTATCTTTATCTCGATTTTAGACAATACACTACTTCTTCGAGATCATAAATTTTGTATTTTTAGACAGTTGTGTAGTGTTAAAAATGTTATTAAGAATTGTTTTTGAAAAGTTATTGATTCTCAAAATTCCAGCAAGATGTTTGGTTGTTGGTTAAACTTTGCCACAACTAAGATTATACAAAATTGTGGTAACAAAAAAGGCGTAACGAACAAATTACAACTAATAAAGTGTGAGAGTTGGCAAAATATTTGGTGACATGCATACGTGCTTTTATTAAAAAGTTGCCGCATACCAAAAGTTTGACGTGGCAAGGTGTTGTCGTTAACGAAATACCTCCTAAATGGTTGATTGCACGTATATATTTGCCTAACAAACTATTGCTACCAAAAGTTTTTGACGTGGCAAAGTGTAGCCATTAACAAAACACCCCCTGAACAGTTGATTGCACGTATGTGTTTGCCAAACAAACTACGGCTGCCAAAGGTTTAGCGCGGCAAACTGTCGACCTGAACCAAAAACTTCTTAAATGGTTGATTGCACGCATATGCTTGCCTAAAAACTATGGCGGCCATAAATTTCACGTGACATACTATCGATGTGAACCAAATACCCCTAAATGGTTGATTGCACGTATATGTTTGCATCATGACTACCAAAAGTTTGACGTCGCAAAGTGTCATCGTGAACCAAATACCCCTTAAATGGTTGATTGCACGTATAGTTAAAGCATCACATGTTGTTGTCTAAAAACTATGACCGCTATAAATATTACGTGACAAACTGTCGACGTGAACCAAATACCCCTAACTAGTTGGTTGCACGTATATGTTTTCATAACAAATCATGACTACCAAAAGTTTGACGTGGCAAACTGTCATCGTGAACCAAATATCCCTTAAATGATTGATTGCACGTATAGTTAAAGCATCACATGTTGTCTGTAAAATATAAGCATTTCTATCTATGCGGAAGGTAGTAGCTAATAATTAGAGCAAATTATATATGAAAGTATGATGCATGAGTTTATGAGATTAAGAGATATTCGCTTATTCTAAAAAATTACATATGAAATTCTACTCAGCCACTGCTCTTAACGTGGATATTTCATTTGCTTTTTGTTTAACAGCTTGGTATAAAACTCTACAAAAATATTATTTTTTTTTGTTTTTTGGCTGCAATTTTAGGCATGTGATGCTTGAATCATGTACTGGGTAGCTCCCAAATTTTATCGTGGGACTTACGGGGCGTTCTTTCTTATGACCTTGAGATGACTACTTTTCCAGGCTATTATGTGTACGGTTTATAGGCCGCTAAACAGTGTGAAATTTGAAAAATTTTGTATTGAAGTTTTTCTTTCAAATATCAAATAGATACATTTTTTAAACCTTGGATATTAAAATTTCAATTAATTTTGCTACAGTAGCTCATGTCATCCATCTTATTAGCTTGTATAAATCTCTTAAAAGAAAAGAACGGGGCCTTAAAATCATCCAGCTTCTCATTTTATTTCCTGTAGGCAACACTCGAGTACTCCTACATAATACAAGCACAGAAATAGATCTAAAACACTTCCTTAAGATTGAAATTCGATCCAAAGGAGCGACCTTTTTAGCTTTACCGGAACAGAATTTATCATGAGAATGTTGTTCCCCCACAACATGCCGATTCGGCTGAAAGATTAGGTCATCACTCCGATGTGCCATGCAACAACAAAGCTGACCAAAATGGCCTACCTGTTCCGACATAACAGGAAACAACCTATCGTGGCCGAATTCCTCCTCAACAATGGTGGATATTGATGAGTGATCGCTACCACTTTCCATCGTGCAGCGATCCAAATCTCTGCCCTTCCTGAACGAGTTGTTTGATACCAAAAAAAAAAAAAAGTATGACCGACTTCCTCTCAGAGCTAACAAAAAAAATACAACTTGAACCGCATGTGTTTGGATGAAAAGAGAAACCAATTAATTAAGTAAGCTTAGGAGCTGAAGGAGTAGGTGAGGGGCCGCTCCCTGTGAGGTGGTGAGCCACATTGTTAGGTGACGGAAACAGCGACCGGTTTCACCGCCTCTCAGTCTTTGTCTCCCTTTCGACGCCCGGTACGGCAGGTCGCAGCACCGTGCGTGTAGTGTACCACACTACTGCTCCTCCTAGCACTGTGTGTGAGAGTGTGCATATCACGCACAGTGTTGAGTGTTTTCACGCTGTAGTTTCCCTTCCCTTCCCTGCTCTTTCTTTTTTGCCCGAACAGGAGGAGACACGGAGAAAGCCGCGCGCGGGAGTGACCGACCCAAGAGAGTGCGAGACGCTGTGGACTACGTGCGCGCGGAATGCACGTATGCGAGGCAACAGAAACTGGCCGGCGCCGGGAGCGCGGTAGTGGGAGGGAAGAAAGCAAAAGCGACAGCATTATTTGGTCGTCAAAGGGAGATGGCGCCTGGCTACTGCTTGCTGCGTTCTGCGTCGCCAGGCGAGGCGTGTCACCGAGCCTGCGCGCGCGCCAGTTGGACCAGCACTCACGAGCAAGCGCACGCAGCGCGGCGAGGCGAGGCGAGGCACGGGTTGCGCCGTGCGCGGGCGCGGGGTGGGAGATTGGGAGGTGGTGTCCGAGGCGGACGCGGGTGTTGGCCCCATAGGCAGGAGCCCAATCCAATTCGGAAAGAAATTTTTCTGCATCCTAAAAGCTAGCTCATAAGACGATGGAGTCATCCACTTATAAGTTGGTATCACTCCCCCTAAACACTTATAAGTTGGTGTCACTCCCCCTAAACTTTCAATGCGGGACTAGGTCTAACCACTGGCACCCACGGTCCATTGTGAGCGCAGCTCTAATACCATTTGTTGGCTCATAGGCGGGAGCCCAACCCAATAAAGGAGCAAATCTTTCTGCACCTCAAAAGCTAGCCCATAAGGCGAGGGACTCCTCCACTTATAAGTTGACGTCATCCAATGTGTGACTATTCCTAACAGCGGGCGGGGCGCCGACGCCGCGCACCAGCGGACAAGCAGAAGGTGTGCCCGTGGGTGCGTGCCGCCGTGCTCTGCACCCCGGCGGCAGCCAAATGCGTGTAGGTGGTTACTGCTCCTAGTACCAGACTGTATATTTAGGCCTTGTTTAGCTGCCAAAAATTTTTGAAAAAAAAAACATCACAACAATCGTTTAACCGGATGTCGGGAAGGGTTTTCGAACACGAATGAAAAAACTAATTTCACGGCTAGTCTGTAAAACGTGAGACGAATCTATTAAGTCTAATTAAGCCATTATTAGCACATGTGATTTACTGTAGCACTTATGGCTAATCATGGCCTAATTAGGATTAAAAAATTCGTCTCATCGTTTATAGCCTAACAGTGTAATTAGTTTTATTTTTTTATATATATTTAATGTTTAATGCATATGTGTTGGTGAAAATTTTTGGAAACTAAACAAGGCCTTAGCTCAATATTAGGTATTAGGCTCAGGTCATACACATATGGATCGATATTATTACATCCGTTCTAGAATGCGAATAATGGTAACATTGAACGTGTGCAGTCAGTCAACCATTTTAAACTGCAAGTAAAATATAAAGAAACAGTTGCATTCGAGATGTGAAAATGGTATTGGTATTTTGTCATAAAAAAAGTTTCATACAGTTATGTTTTCCTTATATTTTTCTGGAATTTCATATAGAAAAATTTAGAAAAAAATAATGGTGCAACATGTGTATAAAGATTGTACCGTTGTTCAAAATGACAATAAAAAAGAGAAACAAATAGAGTTTTGTACTACTGCTAAGACTACAATGCAACAATACCAGGAGTATTATCTCTCTTAATTATACTGAACTCTCCGTTATTAACGACCAAACAGCCGGGAGGAGTGGCATACAAACAAGCATCATCAGAATCTAGTACTAGTCCTACTGTACTATACTAACTGGGGTATTTGTATTAAGCTAAGGTTGAGCTAACATGTGGAGACCAATCACCATCGAACTCTAGTACAACGCGTGCTAGCAGTGTTTGTTAAGGCCGTGGTCCACGGGAGATTAGACGTTCGCATTGGGGATTACTCAAAGATTACAACCACTAGACAGCGATTAGATTTGCCGTGGGGGCCCATCTCCTATCTCCTCCTCTTTAAGATTACAGATGGGATGTGTGGCCTTGTCGCGTTGCGGTCTCGCCTCGGGACGGTGGTACGGCTTTTAGATGCGTGCACCCCCCTTGATTTTCTGTTTCTTTTGCAACTTTGAAGCAAACGGCGCGCCCTTCTAGAGCCCGTGCTCGCACGGGTTGCCGTCCAATGCGCATGACGCAGTTTACGCAGGCACATGTCTCGATCTGAACAGAAGCAGAAACAAAAAAGGTTTTGTTTCCAGTTGATCTGCACGGTGAATTTTGGGTGTGTTTTTTCCGCGGAATGCCTCGACGATTCCACGGTGGTGGCTGACTGGCTGCTTGGCTGCATTGCCGCCTCAGAATTGGCCGAGCAAAAGCTCGCGTATCTGGGTAGCGGCTGATCTTCTTTTTCAAGACCGGTGGACGACAGATCGGCAGCAACGGCAACACTTTCTCACCTTCTCCTCCCAACTTTTCACATGCTTGTATCCTCGTCTTGTTCCAGGAGTATGTGACTCTTGAGGTTGACCACACGGTATGGTCTCGTAGACCATCATGGTTCATGTACTCATGTATAGAGTTTTCTTTTCATCGACGGTGATGTATGTAGCAGGAGTATTTTAGTTCAGTACAGTTGTTCAAGTGCATGGGCTGAATTAAGGATTTGTTTCTATTTTGGCGGGGATTAGGCATTTTTTTGGTGGGAGATGGAACATGCGTGCCTTCATTTTAGGGCTTGAGCTTGACTATTCGACGACCACCCCGCATGTTACCTGGTATGCACGGGCAAAATGGACGGAAATCCCATGTGCAATGGGCACTCCACCAAACGTACTCTCTCCCGGTACACCTTATCCAACTCTATCTCCGGTTGGGATACTATTGTTCCCCTACCAATTAAGCAAAACTATTAATTCGTCTTTTCTTGCCCCAAAGACGAACACTGACTGCTACAATATACGATAAAGTAAACCAGACAGTTTCTACAAAGTTCCGGTTAAATAAGCAGAGATTACTGGACATAAAACGTCATGCCATCGCTATCATGTAGTCCAATCCATAAAAAAACATACTCCATTGAAGGCGAAGCCGCTTAGAATGATGACACTCCCAACTGTAATACCCGTCTGCCATCAAGAGGCCGGCGCCAGGAAACCCACATCAATGCCGCGACGAGCACACGCAGCGAACCTCGCCGGGGACGTCGTCGTCGTTGCACGTCGCCGTCGAGCAAACAAATGATGACGCGATCGGCAAGAGGGCGGCAAGGGTTAAGCTTGCAGACAAACCAAATATGCATTGGAACGTGTATTCTTTCTAGCTAGTACTAGTAGTATTTTTTCCGCGCAGTGCAACGGAACAAAATGTCCACTTTGCTTGCACTGTTTGGTCAAGATTCCGTAGTTCTTTTCTTATTTTCTCGTCCTTTTTTCATGCAGAAGAAAACAAGCGAATGGATTCTTTTACATGAGACGCAAAGACGGACTAAGGCCTGCCGTGTTTAGTTCGTGAAATATTTTTGCGAAAACATCGTATCAGACGTTTGACCAGATGTTGGGGGTGTTTTTGGACACGAATGAAAAAACTAATTTCACGGTTAGCCTGTAAGCCGCGAGACGAATATTTTGAACCTAATTAATCCGTCATTAGCATGTATGGGTTACTGTAGCATTTATGGCTAATCATGGTGTAATTAAGCTTAAATGATTCATCTCGTAGTTTACAACTCAACTGTGCAATTAATTTTATTTTTTATCTATATTTAGTGCTTTATGTATAAATTCAAAGATTTGATGTGATGTTTTTGGGGAATTTTTTTTAAAACTAAATGGGGCCTAAAATTATTGGTACTGAAACAGTTTGCTGAGCAGTTTAGGTAAAAGTGTCCTGATGACCTAGAATTGTCGTTCCTAGACATGATCGATCATCGATGTGATCGTGCGACGATTGTTGAATATATGCTTCCGGGTGGAAGCCTTAATGCTGATAACTTTGCCTTGGCATTTTGCGAGCATGGTCATTTTGCATATTATTGTGTTGGTTTAGCCCCGAAGAAATAAAGCATAGTGCATACATACGTAGGCAATGGCAAGATTAGATCCACATCTCGATTCTTCTCTCTTTTTTGACGCATGGCAAAACTGACGTGCTCCGCCATCGAATCAAATCATTTATCCACACAAACACAGTGTGCATAGCTCTTAGCAAACATATCACGTTGTCGCCTCATCTCTCCACTAAATCAGAATTTGGTTCCCATGTGAGTTCCATAGCCTCCCATGGGCTATTCATGTCAATTTACTAGAATTATTTAGAATATATCCTAAGCGGCTAAACCAACTATAGTTTTCAACTATGGTTCTTGATTGAATTAATCAATTTTTTCACCGGTAAAACTGTGTTGATGCAGCTAGCTATCATAGGCAGTCGTCAAGCATCGCACTCAAGTTTGTTAATTCCACTCGGAAGCCATTCCGGTTTGACTCTCGGAATGGAACGTTCAGGTATGAGATGATACTAGTGTATCGCTCCAAGGTTAGATAGAACATATTAATTTATAATATTAATATTTTACTATAATTTCACATATACTAATATTTATAAACAATATAATATAATGGGCCATTTGAGGCGAATTGACGGATCATTTTCGTAGGGATTTGATGGATCGATGTCGTCATACTTGTTGTCACTTGGAGTACTATAGGAGTCTATGAATCAATGTGTATAATGTTCTAATCTGATCTAGGAGTTATGAAAAGAAACATACCACCTCCTTTCTAAAATATTTGTCAGTTTTGAGCTTTTGTTTTGTAATATTGGACCACTCGTCTTATTCAAAATGTTAAGTATTATTTATTTTTTTAGTGATTTTCTTTATTATTAGAAGTACTTTAAGCGTGACTTATCTTTTTTATATTTGCGATAATATTTCGAATAAAATAAATGGTCAAATGTTACAAAGCAAAAACTCAGGATGACGAGTATTTTGGGACGGGAGTGAGTAGCTGGGTAAGAAAAAAAACAGTCAAACACTATCCGGACTGACTTTTGTATATAGTCGGTTTTCTTGTTTGATTCATATCATATCATAATTGGTGGGCCTATCTCCGTATACATAAGGATATTGTAAATACATGATTATTGTATACATGTTAATATTGTCTATACCGAGTACTATGATAGAGTCAAATTTAGACATTTCTAATATTTTTTGTTGCAATTTGTGAGGCGATGCTTCTTCCACCTATTCACGTGGGGGATGCACATGAAGAGAGATACCTCTTTTTTTATTGTAACTACCGATGCGCCTGCCGCACGTTGTAACTACCGGACTAAGAAATAGAGAAAACGATTTTACCGTAGTGCAAGTGCAAACAGAAGATTACAAAACACAGGAAAAATATAAGAACGACCGTTTGATTGAACTGCAAAAAAACACTAGAAATTGAGGTGAAAGATAGACTCAGAGGAAAATTCACGAGGTTTGAGATCATTCTAAAATTTCTTTAGAACTTACATGGAACAAATCATTCTATAGGAATTTCATAGGAATCCATATGGTTCTATCCTTTGAAACAAACACTTAAGTTATCATCATCCGTGAAGTGCATCAGAGTGAACAAGGACCGAACCTGCTTCTGTATATATACCAGCTATTTCGCTTGATACTAGAATGGGATTGACAAGTTTGAACCCACTAGCCCATATTCGACTCTAGCGTGCCTACCTTTGCACCAGTTTAATTTTTCTTAGATAATTAATGGATTAAAAATCTGGCCTCTACATCCTATTGGATGTACACAACCAATTGCATTGGTTCAACAGAGTACAATGGTCATTTTTCTTAAAAACCAGTCACCATGTTTTACCTTGATGTCGGTCTTTGATTTTTTTTTTTAAAGAATTCAACCCTAGAACTACCTATAAAGGAGAATGCCATGTCTATCTAGAACCCAACACAGAGAATAAACCACTAGGATCCACTAGTAATTAACCTAACTCTCCTACCATATATAGCACCAAAGCTTGGAATATTATCCCCTTTTCCTCTTGGGCGTATTCTACTTGGCCCTTTTGCCCCAGCTCAATTTCACCCAACCTGTAGGTACTTGTCCTGGTCCATTTTGTCTCTGGTCCTCAAGTATATTAGTAGTACTACGCTACAATCTACAGAGCAGTGAGACCAAGGGGACCATAAGGGCAGGCAGCATGCACACTAGCTAGCACGAAAGGAGAATGTACAAGAGACAATTCACACGGATATATACAAAATTATCCCGAGAACGAGATCTAACCGAGTGTAATTATGGATGTGGGGTTCAATTCGCGTCTCCATCCCAATTGAGAGATTCTGGATTTCTTGTGATCTGCCGTGCTGTGAGAAGTTTCCATATAATGATGGTGCCGGTGCCAAACTGAATAATGACGTGAGGTTTTCACTCTACAAAATTCTCAATTTGGAAAACGTGCATGTCCTGCAACTCAGAGGAAATATGTGAATTTATAAGGTTCATCACGAAAAAGAAACAAAATTATACCTTTCACTTTGGAACAATATTTCATCCAATTATTACCTTTTTTTAATAATGGATTAACCGGCCTTGACTTCAAAGAAGTTACAACCACTTGTAACATAGTTCACAAAAAATTAACACAAAACTTAGACATGAAAGCCACAAAACAAAAAACGTTGAGGAAATCGAAAAGCACTAACAGGAGGCAAGATTTATTCAATTCTATTGCTAAATCTCCAACCAAAGTACGCAAATACTTGCATGGCCAAAATCTCCAGTTTTTGATATGCAATCGAAATGCATTCCTTATCCTCGTGATGCCTTTGTAGTTGTGCCCAGAACCGAAGCCAGTATGTTATTCTAAAAAGTACCTGCAAATATGATTTAGGTATGGTCTTGTCAAACACCACCTTGTTCCTACTTAACCAAAGAGCCCAACAAATAGCAGATGCTCCTATTAACATCAATCTTGTAACATTTGCATTATAACCCGTCATCCAATTTCCACCCGTATCATCAATGCTATTTGGTGATCTCAATCCCAAAGACATATAGACCAATCTCCATATGGATTTAGCATAATGACAATAAAAAAAGATGTTGGATAGATTCATCATGTCCACAAAAACTACAATTCAAATTACCATGCCAATTCCTTTTTGCAATATCCTTTGTCAAAATCACTCCTTTAAACAAGTACCATAAAAAACTTTTATTTTCAAAGGAAGTTTTAGTTTCCAAATACCTCTATTCTTATCTATATGACCATCGTTAATTAAAGCCGAATACATAGACTGAACAGAAAATTGACCATTCTGATGCAAATTCCATCTAAACACATCATTGTCATTGTTTAAGTTGACATGAAGAATACTTGCAACTAAATTATACCATTGCACCCTAATATTTCCAGTCAAAAATCTTCGAAAAGAAACATTAAGGGGAACAGTAGACATTACATATGCAACAGAAGCACTCTTTTTGCGAACAATGTTATATAAAGATAGATATTGCTATTTAAAAGGTCTATTTCCAATCCAAGTATCCTCCCAACATCTGATTTGTGACCCATTATTCACCATGAATGAACCCAAAGCAAGAAAAGCGTCTTTCACCTTCAAAAGACCTATCCAAAAGTGGCAATCACCAGGTTTTTTTGTCACACTAGTTATTGTCTGATTTACTAGATACTTACGTTTAAGCATCTTTTGCCAAACTCCATCCTCATTTATAAGTTTAAACAGCCATTTACTCAAAAGGCAAATATTTTGAAGCTCCAAATTATGAATTCCTAGCCCCCTTGTTCCTTCGGTTGACAAAACATACTCCATTTAGCTAGTCTATACTTTTTCTTATGACTATCATTTTGCCAAAAGAAATGTGATCTATAAAAGTCCATTTTCTGAAGAACCCCTTTAGGGATCTCAAAGAAGGAAGCCATAAACATTACTAAACTTGACAAAACAGAATTAATTAAAACCAATCTACCTCCTATTGATAACAGTTTGCCTTTTCAACTACTAAGGTTTTTTTTCCTCAATATGTTTCCAGTCAGAATTACTCAATTTTCTAAAATGCATCGGAATGCCTAGGTATCTCATTGGAAGACTACCTATCTTGCAACCAAAGAAACTAGAATATAAGTGCTCATCCTCCTTGGCTTGACCAAAACAAAAGAGTTCACTTTTATGAAAATTAATCTTAAGACCAGATAATTGAGCAAAAACATTTAGAATAAACTTCATATTTTTAGCCTTTTCAATATCATGGTCCATAAAAAATAAAGTATCATCCGCATATTGTAAAATAGGAAGGCCATTATCAATAAGATGTGGAACAACACCGACAACTTGTCCATCATCCTTTGAGCGATTTATCAAAATAGCCAGCATATCAACCACTATATTAAAAAGAATAGGTGGTAAAGGATCTCCTTGTCTCAACCCTTTTTTTGTTTGGAAATTAGGCCCTATTTGGTCATTAACTTTAATACCAACATGACCTCCTTGAATAAAAGAAACAACCCAATCACACCATTTTGATGAGAAACCTTTCATTCGCAAAGTTTGTAGTACAAACGAACAATTAACTTTATCATATGCTTTTTCAAAATCTATCTTAAAAATTACACCATTTTGCCTTTTCCGATGTAACTCATGCATAGTTTCGTGTAAAATTAAAACACCTTCCATAATATTTCTACCTGGAATAAAAGTAGTTTGTGTTGGACTTATGACATTCTGAGCTACTCCAACCAACCGATTAGTTGCTACTTTAGTAAAAATTTTAAAACTAACATTAAGTAAACAAATATGTCTATATTGTTGTATTTTAATAGCCTCTTTGCACTTAGGTAACAAAATAATTGTGCCAAAATTAAGGGAATGTAAGGGTAAAGTTCCATTATGAAATTGGTAAAATAAATCCATAAGGTCAGCTTTAATTGTATCCCAAAAGATTTGATAAAACTCAGCTGGACCCGGAGCTTTGTTACGTTCCATTTGGAAAATAGCCTCTCTGACCTTATTTTCTGAAAAAGGTGCAGTTAGAAATTCATTTTGCAATTGCAATACTTGAGGAATATCATCCCTCCTTCACTCATCTAGACTTAGATGAGCAGCTTCCGAAGGACCAAAAAGATTCTTATAATAAGTAGTGATATGCGTTTTCAAATTAACATCACCCTTAATTATTTGATCCTCATGTTGCAACTGGAAAATTCTAGTCTTCCTATGTTTACCGCTAGCCACAAGTTGAAAGTACTTCGTATTTAAATCATCTTCTAATAAATTTTTAACTTTAGATCTTTAATACCATTTAATCTTCTCTTCTCTCAACAAAAAAGCAAGACGAGAATTCAAAGCCTGTTTAATATCAAGTTCCTCCTGAGAAAGTAAAGCAATTTTTGCTTTTTTATCTAAACCGTTAAGCTTATCAAGCAACATTTTTTTCTCTTTTTTATTTGTACCACTAACATTTTTTGCCCAACCTCTCAAATGTTGTCTAAGCTTACGGATTTTAGCTTGCCATCTTTCCATAGGAGACATATCATAATTAACATCAGACCAAATCTCCTTAACCATATCATGAAAGCCATCTCTTAACAACCATCCAAGTTCAAACTTGAACGAAGGTTGTTGAAAAATAGATGAAGCAGCATTAGTATTTAAAAGTAAAGGAGTATCGTCAGAAATATCTCTACTAAGTGCCACCACAGTCGATAAAGGAAATTTCTCTTCCCATTCTGTGGAGCACAAAATGCTGTCAAGTTTCTCAAAGGTAGGAACATTCATATTATTTGCCCAAGTAAATTTTCTTCCCGACAATTGTAATTCTCTCAGAGATAAAGCATCAATAATAGAATTAAACAAAAAAAGGCCATCTATCATTATAGTTGTCATTATTCTTGTCATTCGGACTCCTAAGAATATTATAATCACCCCCTATTAAAATAGGGATAGTCTCATGGTTACACAAGTTAACTAATCCAGTTAAAAAATTTCCCTTCAAATCAACTTGTGCAGGACCATAAACCGAAACAAGAGCCCATTTAAAATTATCTTCCTTATTATGTAAATGGAATTTAATGAAAAACTCTCCCTCTTCTATTGCTCCAATATCAAAAACTTGCAAATCAATTCTCATCAACATCCCACCAGAACGTCCCCTAGGAGACTTGCAATGCCATAAAAACTCTTTACCAGCACACAAGTTCTTAAGAAAAGAATCGGAGAACTCTTTCCTAACTGTCTCTGAAATAGCAATAAAATTAAGATCATGCTCCCTAGTCAAATCTGAAATGAACCTATGTTTTTTGGGTCCTTAAACCCATTGCTATTCCAAAAGATACCTTTCATTTAGAAACAATTGGATTTTTACCTAATCTATGTTTAATTTTAGTTTTAACTTTGCGAAAAGATTTATTAGATTCGACGGTATTTTTAAAATCACAGATGTGATCATTACCCGAATCCATTACCGCCTCCAATACATCAGCACATAACTTACTCAAAATTAAATGATCATCCTCTAACAATTCATCATATGTCTCCGCGTCTGTAGAATCATTTTTTTATTTTCTACCACATCATGAGAGACTAGATGATCAAAATTGTTTAATTCAATTATAAAATCAGAAATATTCTCATTTATTGAAACACCCATACTATTAATTTTATGAACTAAATTATCAATTACTAAATTATCTAAAGAAAAACATCACTTGGTTGACCTTTTGTAGAAGAAACCTCAAGGTTGCGAATAACTTTAAACTTCTCGACACGATCCGAAGATAGCTCATCAGTATCATTCGCTCTCCTCTTGCTAAACTTACTTGGGGAGTTAGCCACAGAAGCCTCCCGCACTGCAGCCAACTCCTCCAAGATAGTACCATCGAAAGATATCTTCTCCTTCAAAGCCCATCTCTCCTCCATCTCTGTGAGATCCTCAATAAGACCATCATTTTCTTCATTAGAAGCTGTCAATCCTTCCATAGGAACTGACACATCCTTTGGGCCATCAGTTGCAGACTTACCCAAATTTCCTTGCCCTGATTTTGAGGATTCATCTCTATACATTCCTTGTGATACCACCAAATCATCCCTCGTCTTATCCTTATTCCCATCACCTGAACCATCATCAAAATCCATATCCACTGGCATTGGCTCCAAATCATCACCTTGAGTCTCAACTCTAAAGTGCAACTCATTGAGATAATCACTAATGACCACATCAACTGATTTCGGAACCTTTGAAGGATCACGGACTAAAGCCTGAAAACGAGCCACATCATGCCTTCTAGTAAATTTCATTTCCACCTCCTTAGTTACACCCAAAATATGACCAACAGCCCAAATAACCAGAAATTCCCTCAACTCCCTAGTGAGGCCTCTACACTGCACCCAAACCTTAGGAACAATGTATTTGACCTCGTTTCCAACCCCCCTTTCTGTTATCTTCATGCATGCCTGGCCAACCTTAGTATCAACTTTCCCCATTCAATCATACGCTGCAGCTCTGCCTTAGATGGAAACACTGTTCTAAAAGTACCATCCCCATTATCTTCTACTTCCCACTTCCACTTTCCTGGAATTAACCTTTCAAGCTCTGACACCACATTCTGCACAGATAAAACACCCCCTGTCACAGAAATTAAAGCAGCTCTTGACTCCTGTTTTACCTTGTTACCAACTAGAAGTGGAATGTGAAAGAAACCCAATCCATCTGCAACATACCCACATAAAGAAACCCCTGGTTTATTCTGCATCTTGAAAATAGGGCATCTAGTAGTCATATGATCATTACTCTCACAAATATCACAAAACAAAATTGCCTGACAATCATGCTGAGTATGACCTTTGACAAAACATCTATAGCAATAAGGGATCTTATTAGAAATGAAACCACCTTTTCTCTCCTCCCCTTTAGAAATAGGAAATACCTTCTCAACCTGTCGATTGGTGACCAACACACCAGAAGTCATAATCTGACTTGTCGCCACAGAACTAACCACACTAGGTCCCCCCGAGCTTGCCGGTACACCCAAGAAAACTGGGACCACCGGTGGCATCCAGCTTACATTCGGCATACCACTCATTGGGTGCACGGCTGCCACTTGCCCATTAAACTGTCTTGCTCCGAAAGAAGATGAAGGACCCCCTGCCATCCCCACCGACAAAGGCACAGCGCTGGAACTCCACTGCTCTTGGCCACTGAACACGCCGACATGCCATGTACTGACGCCGTCAACATCGCCGGAGTCGGTGGAGCCATGCCAAACCCCGGCGGAACAAAACCAGCAGACAACGGCGGTACCGCGAATTGTTGGGAATTCACAGGCCATCCTCCATGCGGCACAAATGGAACCGGCTTATCCGGGTAGCCCTGACTATTCACTGCAAAACCCTGGTTATTTGCTACAAAACCTTGATTATTTGTTGGGAAGGTCACCGGCGGTACAAACCCTTGGTCGCCCTGCCACTGTCCTCCCTAACCATTACCACCTTGCCAACGACCAGCATGCCAATTACCAGCACCATGATGTCCACCTCCCCGGCCTCTGGATCCATGACCACCTCGGCCGAACGACGTCCTGCCGCCGACGAACCCAGGATGGAACTGCTGCTGACCACATGAAACAAAAGAAGCTTGCCCCTACCAGCACCTTGTCCTCCATGCTGACCTTGTTGACTGGTTTGCTGGCCGTACTGACCTCCCTGCTGGCCGGCCAAGCGATCCATGCTCGACTTCACCGCGGCAGCGTACGAGAGAAAACTAGAAACCCTAGAACGCCGACGTGTTCCAGTTCTCGCGAACAACGAGATTGGTCCTGGCACCGGCCTATAGGGTATCTTGGGCCTCCATACAGACCGAGCCCACGGTTGTAGCAAAAGAGTATTGAAACATAACTTTGAACTTGAATTTAAATTTTGTAAAGTATGCGAAAGATATGGGTAATCGCCGATCCCTGTGGATCGAAATCGCAACCGCCGGCAAAAATGGAGTCCTCGCCAGAATCGGCTTTCCCATCACCGTGATACACATATGTAGGATCGAATACAATAAGTAAACCTATTAGAGGGGGTGAATAGTAGGTATTGACAGCGGAAGTTTAATTTTCGAATCAAAAAACAGATTAATAGAGTATCAGTAAAAAATAGATTGTGTAAAAACCAACCGTTGGATCTGTCCCAAATTTGGTAAGAATAAACTAGAAGATATAAGGAACAACTCCACCGAACGGATTTACAAAATAATGTACGGTTAAAAAGTTATAACCCTCGCAATCTAGTTATCTCAGAATTTCAGCAAAACGAACAAAATCAATTCAACTTACGTGATTGGAAACGCCTTGATGATTGAATATGATATTTATTGCTGAAATATATTGTCACAAGGTGCAGCCAAAGCACCCCTACAAAAACCCTAAAACAAATAGCACTCAAATCTCTCATTTGTGGCTTACCCTCTAGGCTAAGTCTCCCTCTCTATTTATACCAAATATCTCCTATTCCTAGTAGGACTCAATTCCTAATAGGACTCTGTTACAATTTCCTAAAAAGAAAAATTACTTTTCTTTTTATTCAAAACCGCAGTCGGCAAAACACCGAATCCCAACCGAACTCTATTAGCCAGCCGTATCACGTTATCAA
>CM002486.1:16865200-16899827 GCA_000325765.3 Leersia perrieri | reverse complement strand
GCATTGACCTCAAGTCACCTACACACAATAGACAAAACAACCGTTTCCGAGCATAGATTCGCAACCTGACCCACATCAGTCACACGCACTCACACCAACAATTTTAAACATTCCAAACCAATTTCATTTAATTTATTATTTATAAAGCCAATTTGTTCATCACAAAATATTAATCAAAACCTTGATCTTATAACATACCTTGTGTTTTGCAGCAGCAAGAGCGTCGCCGAACGTTCTCGGAGGTGAACGACGCGGTGCCGGCAAAGGTCCCGTCCATGGCGCCGTTGCTGCCCTAGCGTCATTCCGATGACGAACTACGGCATCCACCACTTGCTTCGCAAACGCACCTGGTTTCTTCCCAATTGAATCAGCAAAATCTGCCTCAGCCTGAAAAAGATCATCTGAATTGTACCCTGATTCCTTTGCCAACCGAACAAAAGAATCAGAGTCTGAATTTGTCTGCTCCTCTAACATCAGAGGAGAATAACGTGAACCAGATGATTTTTCCATCGGCAACATCCTCTTTGGCGACATTGCATGCACTTGCTGACGTCTCCGGTGAACTGTGGACACTGTTGTAACCTCGATCCAGCGATCAAGATCTGCCAAACCCTTCGCCAACCTATCAGCATGATGGACATCTTCCACTTGGCCCCCGATCGCCGGCGGCGACCTCACCGGCAACAAAGTTAGCCGGCGGATCCTCACCGGAGGTCTTCTCACCGGCCCCCCTCTCATTGCCCTCTCCATGGCGATCATGCAATTTGCTGCCGAGACGACGCCGCCGGTGGTGGCGGCGGCGACGACGACGCCGACGGTAATCGTACCTGTGGAATCCGATTCTAGGTTAATTTTGGAGTAACGACCATCCAATTATTACCTACTCACATTGTGTTGATTCGATCAGACTTTCGCTTTAGATCTACATTTGTTTAAAAGAATAAAGAGGTGGCGATAATGAATCTGTCATTCCAGCTATCCCCCACTCCCCTTTTGCAAAAATATCCTTCAAACTTTCACTACCCGTGTCTTCAGAATATAGATATTTCTAGCTATGAAACTAGGCTCCGGATTCATAGCTAGAAATACCTATATTCTTGGACAAAGATAGTATATGTAAATAATATACGCTCTCCATCCAGCAAAATCAGATGAGGTGAATATTCCTTATAGGATAAAAAAATGTTAACACATTTAATAAAAGATCTATCATTATATATTGTAGACAAATTATAATCCATGGCAAAGCACGAACACTCAACGGATATATTGTAGATAATCTATCTATAACCACATTATTAGATTGAAAAAAAAACATTATTAGATAATCAGTACTCGGTATTCTCACGATCTAATCGGAGCCGTTTCCTCATAAGAATACCAAGTACTACTGCCCGTCGTACTAGTCCATCCATGGTAGACACGGACACATGGTTACCTAATCCATATGCTCCCCACCAGCAACCCCTGAGACAATCTTAACCCACACACATACTAGTAAATGATATGCTGATTAGATGGGTGGGGTTCCATTCCATCACCTGTTACGACTTCCGAGTATACCCATCGAAGCAAAGGTGGACAACAAATATGCCTTTCAATACACCACGGCACACCGAACTTTATCTGACACAAGATCGACGACCACCGATGCAAGCCGATGATTCCCTTTAAACGACAAGCACATAGGACCAAGCAACCCACTGCCCCTCCTTGACCCCGCCACACCCACAGCAACCAACGCCACCACCACCCCTTCCGTCTCACTCTCACGCGCTACACCCCCAAAAAACCGAACGCTAACCCGCGCGCACGCGGCACGCGTTCCCCGTTGATGCGACCGGATAAACGGAGGGTATCACGGAGTGTTACATGTATAAACAGTCAGTTTTTTTTCTTCATATATAGCATGTTTTTTTTTCTTGAAGAAATAGCAACATTCTTTGTGTATAACATATAATTTTCTCTGAAAATAGCAACATGGTTTGTATTTTTTTTTCTTCATTTCCTCAATATAGATTGCCCAAATGAACTGATTTTACTCATACACATATAATTTTCTTTTAAAAAATAGCTATACTGAACCATTTTTTTAGTTGCCCCCCTCCCCCAACCCTTCATGTCAAGCTCTGCCACTTCTCATGATCACGATTCACGAGCGCCCGGGCAGCGTGAATCCGCGCACGGGAAAGGTGTCCTCCTCTCGTCGCGGCCGACATCGCCGTCGCTGCGGCCTGCGGTGCACTGGTGTGTTTTGTTGGTACTACGTGCGTGCTGTGCGCTTTGATCAGGGCGCTCGATGCGTCGAACCCATCCCGTACGTTTGTGTACATGGCTCTCCTTCGTCGTGCTGCTGCTGCTGCTGCAGCGTGCCAGCGTTACGTTCCTGTCCGCTATCTACAGACTACAGTGTACAGCTACTACAGGTCACAGTAGTTCCCTTTCGGCTCCCTGTCCAACTCCGGACCATGGCAGCAGAAGAGTCTTGTGTAGTGTTGATCACGGACAGCCGGAAGAAGGCAAACCATCGATCAGGTCGCGCATCTCGATGCAGCACCGTCTGTGATCGATCGATCGATCGACCGGCTCAGCGCTGCGCAGCGTCGCCTCGTGATGCCCTTTTGCCGGGGCCCCACATGCCAGCCGGCTAGTACTCCGCCGCTGCGCCTGCCTAACAACTCCATCGACCCAAAGCCGGTAAACCTACACCCGAGAAAAGTCGCGCCTGCCGGCCGGTGCCTGCGTGCCAAGTCAGCCAAGCTGCAGCTCATTACCAAAACGCCATGATTACCTCGTAAGTGGCTTCTGCACCATATGGATGAGTAGCATGATGGTCTCGTAATTGGGCCTGGGTTAGTAACATGGACGCTGCGTTGCTGCCAATGCCATGATAGATTGATGAACCGATAACGGATCGATGGGCCTAAGCCTAAGTACAGTAGTACTAGTACGACCGGGCACTGTATCTCGCATGTGGCTCGGTGGGAACAATAGGAACTAACAATGCAGGTGAAGCCATAATGGACTACCAGCCAGCCATCCGACCGGTACAGATCGGTGTTTTGTGTTGCATTGCATATACTTGAATTTTTCAGCATTTGCAATAGCAAACTGCAGCCGTGGGGCTGTGAGATCCGAGTCCGAGAGACGCAGGTTGGCGCGGCTGCACACGGAGGCTGTAGCTGCCGAGCGACGGTCTGCGTGGATTACTGTAATGTAGGGACGGCGCCATTAATGGGAGCCGGAGCGGGAGGACGGGTGGGGTGGTGGTGTTTAACGTGGCATGGGCGCATGTCATGTGATGCGACGCCGGCGGGAGGTAACGCTGCAGAGGTGGAGGACCATGAATGCTGGCTCTGGAGTTCTGGTGGCCATGTTTGCCACACAATTTTGGAGGGCAAACTTTTGGGCTCCATTAGTTTGAACCCTCAAGACATGAGTTAACATGCATCGATAGTACATTAGGGGACAGATTAAACTGAGTCACAGTCCAGCAGTTTGATCCTTTTTAGAAACATATTTTACAAATTGAACCTCCATATAATTCGTGGAACTTGATGCCAATGACTTGCATTTGATGACATGTATAAGGTTATTAGGAGCGTCAAGAACCGGCTTAATTAGCGTTACTTCCCGCACTCTATAGTTTATCCTCGGGGTCTGTTTCACACAATCTTAGACAATTATACGACAAAATGGAAATAAATCAATGTAAATGAATGATGACATATCAACTACCTACTTAATCGTTGTGAAAATCCAATCTTAAGTCAATCAAATATAAAAAGGGAAGTGAAAAGGAAAAGTGGGGGACATTGGGTTGAAATTTGGGATTTTGTCGCTTTCTGATCCTCAGAGGTCGGTGTTGTGGCAACCCTTTGCCACATTTGTCCACTTGAGTTTTATGGCCATTTTTTAAAAAGTTTTAAGGAGTATTTATAAAAATAACCTTTTAAAAGGATTGGATTGTAAAAGGTTCAGCTGGACCAGTGGTATGCGGTATGCCTACAGACAGTTTTGTACTGTGCACACAAGACCGACAGTGTGCTTGCCACTTGCAAGTTGCAACCCCACAACATGCCATGCATGCATGCCAGTAAAATTTCTGGGGCAACTTTTCTTGCTCACTCATACGGTCATACCAGTACCGTTTTTCCAAATTTAAAAGACGCAAGTACTCCTGTGCCCTGTGAAACTGTACCACGGACAAAGATGAAAATTCCTGGGGGTATATCTATCGGGCTATCGCAATTTCACAATCCCCATCGATAGTACAGCTCCCACGTCTCGCAAAAGAGCGACAGGGATTCCCTGACCATCATCGAACGGCGCCGTCCCGTAATATCTACAGTACTACGGCTCGAGCCAAAAAGCGACCCGTCCCGTCACACACACAACACGCCTTTACCCTGTAGTCGTAGTAGTAGTAGAAACAAACCAGAAAGGCACCGGCACAGCGTACGTGCTCGTCTCGTCTACTCGACTACTGTGATTTTTTTACCGGCTCAACGGCTGCTGCTGCTACCGCATTGGATGCCCCGCGCGGCGGGCTCGCGCGCGACGTGCATGTGCAGCAGCGCGGCGCTGTACGTGTTCGCAGCAGGCGCGCGCAGGCAGCAGCTAGCTCAGCGCGAGAGCGGGCGTCGCGACTCGCGACATGCGAGGGGTTGGGTCTCGCGGCGACGAATGGCAGGGCACAGCGCGCGTGGTGGCGTTAAGCGGGGAGGGAGCGAGGCTGGTCACAGATAGATTCCTCTTGGCCGTTTCCGTGCATGCTGAATTGCTGATCTCCCGGAGCGCCTCGTCTTAAATTACCAGTTTACTACTACCTAATTACTCCTCTGTTTCGTATTGCTAGGCGTTTTGATTTTTTTCTCGTAAAGTTTGACCATTCCTCTTATTCAAAACATCATGAAAATACATTTATTTTGTTGTGACTTATTTTACTATTTAAAAACTTTAACTATGACTTATCATATTTATATTTTCATTAAATTTTTTAATAAGACCAATAATAAAACACAATATTAAAAAAATTAAAACGTCTTACATTACGAAACGGAGATAGTACCTTATTACTGCTTGTTGCTACTAATTAACCTTATATACGTGGGGGTAGTATTGTACCAGTACGTGTCTACGAGGACACAAGTGGTATTAATAACACCTGTGTGGAGAGCTATGGGCCTGTGATACACAGTGATTTCTCATTGTTGAGCCGTACGTACGAACCTTTGGCATCTACTAGGCCACAAAGGGAGTGGAGAGGTAATGCAAAAAGATGGTGCAGGTGCAGGGAGATCGATCGATCGATCGATCAGCTGGACCTCTGTGCACAGTGTACTAGTACTCTACTTGGAGGAGAGTAAATTCGTTTCGCTTGCTAGCTCTCTTCATTTCATTCTCTGAACCTTCCCCTGTATCTTTCAACCTAGCTGACCTTGTGTGATTAAAAGGCTGTTTAGTTTCAAAAATTTTCACCAAAAACATCACATCAAATCTTTGGTCACATGTATGAAGCATTAAATATAGATAAAAAAATAAATCTAATTACACCGTTACGTTGTAAACGACGAGACGAATCTTTTAAACCTAATCAGACCATGATTAGCCATAAGTGCTACAGTAACTCATATGTACTAATGATGGCTTAATTAGGCTTAAAAAATTCGTCTTACGGTTTCCAGACTAGCCATAAAATTAATTTTTTTATTCTTGTTTAAAAACCCTTTCTAACATCCAGTTAAACATTTAATGTGATGTTTTTACTTAAAAAAAAAATTTCAACAACTGGTCTAAATCCATCCCATGAGGGTTAAAGAAGAAAGAGAGACGAACCAGACGACGACTGATTGAATGAATGAGGAGAATGTAGCCGCATTTACTACGTGCAGAGGGGGTAGGGGGCCGGGTCGGATCGGGTGTAGTATAGTAATAACGTGCATGCATGCATTCCATCATCCATGGAAGCAAGGGAATGACGACAGGTGCGTCGGATCCCGTGCACCGGCCGCGCGCGCGCACTGTTCGTTACGACGAGGGCTCGCCTTTTGCTGGGCCATACGGGTGCTATAAATTCGACCTCCGCTGCCCCTGCCTGCGCACCACGTCGCCGCCGCCGCTGCCGCTGCCGCCGCGGATATAAATTCATCATGCGCGTACGTACGTACGTCGTCCGTGTGCGCGCGGTCGCCGGCCGGTGTCCTCACGCCGCCGCAACTATTCACGTGGTGGAGCGTTTCTGCGTTTTCACGTCAGCTCCAGTAATCTCTCCAAGCCTACAGTCCAGTGTGTGGTAGCTAGGCTGGTGGTAGTAGACCCGTTGCAACCTCTCGCAACTGGGCTGTGATTTCCTTAGGCCCAAATGGACCAAGCCCGAACAACTAAATGTTACTGCCTCTGCCCAAAATATAAGCATTTGTTTGACTTTCAGACGTCACATTTGACCATCCGTTTTATTTAAAAATTTTGTGAATATATTATTTATTTTGTTATGATTTATTTTATCATTAAGTATACTTCAAGTATGACTGATTTGTTTTTATATTTCTTTAAATTTTTTTAAATAAAACAGATGAGTAAACATGATGTGCGGAAACCAATAAATACTTATATTTTGGGACGGAGATAGTTCACTCCGGGAGACAGAACGAACGAACCGTGAGGAATGTTGTATATCTTGGTTTTACTGTTCACGGACGAAGCTTGGATCGGGCTATATTTAAGGGATGAAATATAAGCTGTTTTTGGATCAGTACCGCATCAATTCTTTGGTAATGCAAAAACATATATAAGTTTTAGCAATACTAATTATTTGGCAGGGTAAGATTACATTGGCAATGTTTTGTTTGTTTTCAATATGATACCAAATTGTTATAATATAGTGTAGAGCACTCTAGATTCCTATCAAATTTGATATGGACACTACCCAAAAATCGGCTTCACACCAAACTATAAAAAGTACTATTCAAGCTACCAAAATATTGGTAGGACATATTTTATTAGCAAACCAAAATTGTCCATACTTTGTGAGATCCTACATTCCGTGAATTACAGGCCCATAAACTGCATGTTGGGCTGTCTCGTGGATGGCTTTTCTTTCCTGGGCTTTCCAGCTCAAAGTTAAGGTCCATTACCCTGCACGAATCTTGAATCGGCCCAATAATGATCTTTCCAGCACCGGCGAAATATCGCGAGCTCAACTACTCTCTCTCGCCGTGCGTCTCTTTCCCCTCCCACACGGCCACACACTTCCCTCCTCTCCCGATCCATCCACCGGCGGCGTCTTCGCCTCCGCTTCCTCCGCGCGTGAGGGCCAGGCCAGTCCAGGTGCGTCGCCTTTACTACCCCGCTTCTGGAACCTTCCGGAAGTTTCGATCTGCTTCTGTTCCTTTAGTGCCGAGCTGTCAGTGCGGGTGCGGGGTTCGAAACCTAACTTTGCCCCCATGTGTTTTCTTGCTCTAGATTAATCTAGATCTCTAAATTGTTTGGCTGCTCTGCTGTAGATCCACAAGTTTCATTGCTCTAGGCTGCACTTGGTTGGTTGGTTGGTTTCCATCTGTGAAGAGCGGGAGTTTTTTCATGGTGTGTGGGAACTGGGAAGTGGAAATACTTCCAGTTCTAGGTGTTTAAGGAGTAAGAGCTTAGATGCCGTGTACGATTTGTTTAGATGTATGGTTTCTGTAGGAACTGTGGTGATGTTTTGCTCCCGATATATGCCTGTGCCTTTTGGTTATTTGGAGAATTTCGGCTTTCTTGTGCTTAGGAATTAGTGGTAGAATTGTAGCAGTATGTTTTGTGCATTGATGTCTGGTGCCAATCAGAAATATTGATGTTCTATATTATTGTAGATCGGAAATTTCGCAAGGTGTTCTAATAGGAAATTATTAGGTTTCTTTGTTAGAACTTTTGGATTTTCCTTGCGCTAACAAAACTGTTCCTGGCATAATTATGATGAAGTCTTGGTTTTTTCTGGATAAATAATGAAATGGTTTTGATTGAAAAAGTGCCTTGGTTACAGGTTAGCGGAACTTCACACATGTTCTAGGCTATTGGAGGATTTTCGCTTCAGATGGCTGGGGCTCTGTGGATATCTTGTTCTCAGGCTTCACTATTGTGGGCTCTTCTGTTGCTGACTGTGTCACCAGGCAATTCATTTTACTTGCCTGGCAGCTACATGCACACATACTCCCAAGGTGAGGAAATATGGGCCAAGGTTAATTCCCTTACGTCCATTGAGACAGAGATGCCATTCAGCTACTACAGCCTGCCATACTGCCGGCCCCAAGGCGGCATCAAGAAGAGCGCTGAGAACCTTGGTGAACTTCTCATGGGTGATCAGATAGACAACTCACCCTACAGGTTCCGTGTGAATGTTAACGAGTCTCTGTACCTCTGCACCACAAAAGGGCTCAATGAGAATGACGCAAAGCTCCTCAAGCAGCGCACACGTGACCTCTACCAGGTTAACATGATGCTGGACAATTTGCCTGTCATGCGTTTTACGGAGCAGAATGGTGTCACTGTACAGTGGACTGGCTTTCCTGTTGGTTACACTCCAGCTGGGATCTCGGACGATTACATCATCAACCATTTAAAGTTTAAGGTGTTGGTCCATGAGTATGAGGGCAGTAACGTGGAGATCATTGGCACAGGGGAAGAAGGATCTGGTGTCATCTCGGAATTTGACAAGAAGGGGATGTCTGGGTATCAGATTGTTGGTTTTGAGGTCGTGCCTTGCAGTGTGAAGCGTGATGCCAATGTTTTCTCCAAGCGTAACATGTATGACAGCATTGAACCTGTGAACTGCCCAATGGAGCTTCAGAAGTCTCAGGTGATCAGGCAACAGGAGAGGATCACTTTCACTTACGATGTTGAGTTTGTGAAGAGTGACATTAGGTGGCCATCTAGGTGGGATGCTTATCTGAAGATGGAGGCAGGTTCTAAAGTCCACTGGTTCTCCATTATGAACTCCCTAATGGTGATCCTATTCTTGGCTGGAATTGTCTTTGTTATATTCTTGAGAACTGTCAGGAGGGACTTGACAAGGTATGAAGAGCTCGATAAGGAAGCACAGGCACAGATGAATGAGGAGTTATCTGGGTGGAAGCTTGTTGTGGGAGATGTATTCAGAGAGCCAACTTGCCCTAAGCTGCTGTGCATCATGATTGGTGATGGTGTTCAGATTTTGGGCATGGCAATTGTAACAATTATTTTTGCCACACTCGGGTTCATGTCTCCGGCGTCAAGAGGAATGCTTCTCACTGGGATGATCATTCTTTATCTTTTCCTTGGTATTGCAGCTGGGTATGTCAGTGTGCGGCTATGGAAGACTATCAAGGGCACATCTGAAGGATGGAGGTCAGTGTCCTGGTTGACTGCATGCTTTTTCCCAGGCGTCATGTTCATGGTCCTTACTGTCTTAAACTTTGTCTTATGGGGAAGCAAGAGCACTGGAGCTTTACCTATCTCACTATTTTTCGCCCTTTTAGCTCTGTGGTTCTGCATATCTGTGCCGTTAACTCTTGTTGGTGGCTTCATTGGTACAAGAGCAGAGCAGATAGAGTTTCCTGTGCGTACTAACCAGATCCCAAGGGAGATCCCTGCACAGAAATACCCATCATGGCTTCTTGTTCTTGGTGCAGGAACGCTGCCATTTGGAACCCTGTTTATTGAGCTCTTCTTCATTCTGTCTAGCATTTGGCTTGGAAGGTTCTACTATGTGTTTGGTTTTCTGCTAATTGTCCTTGTGCTGCTAGTCATTGTCTGCGCTGAGGTTTCTGTTGTCCTGACATACATGAATCTTTGTGTGGAGAATTGGAGGTGGTGGTGGAAAGCTTTCTTTGCCTCAGGATCTGTTGCTATCTATGTTTTCCTCTACTCCATCAACTACTTGGTCTTTGACCTCAGAAGCCTGAGCGGTCCTGTCTCTGCCATGCTTTACATTGGCTACTCATTCCTCATGGCATTTGCGATCATGCTGGCCACGGGGACCATTGGATTTTTAACTTCATTCTCCTTCGTGCACTATCTCTTCTCATCTGTGAAGATCGATTGACAAGTGAAGATCGCTGTATTCCATGGCCTTTCAGATTTGTACTGCCTGTGTGTGGATGTGAACTTCACCATGAGATGCACTGTTTATTGTTTGAGGTGATTTTGATCAGATGTTTTTAAGATGAAATGCATTCTCCACCTAGAAGATGTAGTTCTTTTTCCTTTTTCTCTATTCCAACTGTTGCGAGTTGTAACCACAAAAATCATTCTAGATATATGCAGCCCAGCTTTGTAAGGGTTTAGGAGTAATGCTATGTTTATTACCGTGCTTGTCAGATAAAATTTCATCTTATCCAAGTGAAAATGTTGCCACCTGCCGTTCTAGATATAATTCTGATGTGTGCGCTCAAGATTGTATGGCTGTTATCTGCTCTTGACAAAATTTTAATACGACATTACAAGTTATAAGTACCTCATACTTTTCATTATTTTATTATGCCCAGAACATCTATATATTTCCTTTTATGTAGTGAGTTCGTTTCTCGTCAGATATGTAGTGACGAATGCACCTGCTGTTATTGCCTTTACACTAGAACAACTGAAGAAGGCATTTCTGATGCTACACAATATATCAAATCATTTTTTACTTTGTAATTATTTTGGAAAACTTATTTTATAAATAGGCCCTTTAAAACACTTATTCGAGGACTTTTTCACGCTAGCGCTGTGAACTTATTTGTAAATAAAATATTTACAAATATGTTCATAATGTCAATGATGCTGTCGTCGAGGACCTGTATATATCCCTAATGGGTCATTGACATACTGTCAATGTCAACCTCGCACAGGGCCATAGATGGGCCTGCCCGAGATATGCTTTGGTATGAAAATGAATTCAATGAAATGTACTGTATTTGTAAACGAAGCAAGTGACCTATTTAATTTGTGAACGGTACTGTATAGGCTGAATCACAAAAGCGCATGTCAGTGTTCTTACATAGTTCCCCTTTCTCAATATATAGCTGCCTATATTCTGTTTGGGGAAAAATAATGTTGAGTTGAGTAAGTGTTGTGATTAACTGAGAGAAGAAGATATGTGAAGAAATTGAATGAGGGATAGTTGTGATCCATAAAGATGAGGTAAGTGGGTATAAAAATAGTTATATTTTAAAATAAATTTGAATTCTAGCTGTATTTTAAGACGAATAGACAGATGGAGTACGTTGTTCTACGGCTCGGCCCAACTAACAGCTAGACTTGGTGATAATTTCTTTGATAGTCAAGTGATGCACAGAAAGGCACAAAGCTGAAACTTATGCGACCCAATACCAAGAGTCGACTAATTAATGTGCATCCATCGATCAATCAGATAATCATTGAGGGAGTGCAATAGGGAGTAATTCAGAAAGTGTAGCAAACATTTTTTTTTTTTGATAAAAGGCGATATCGTAGGCTTTCATAGAAAGCAGAGCATTACAGAACAAGGGAGCTGGGGTTACCAGCAAACCTTACAGTTCATAGGTCAAAGACATTTTTCCATATCAGACTACTACCTCGTCCATCCCTAACAAGATTGACCAGAGACAGACACAAAAGACTAACACCTTTTAACCTACTCCCACTCTATTGTTGTCCAGACCCCTCGCCACCTCTATGATCTTCATGGCAATTTTCTCCATTTCCTTATCTTCCTCCTTCAAGATCGCCTTCAAGTTCCTGATTAAGAAAACAGTTCGATACACTGGAGTTGGTGGGGAGGTGATCACCTTATCTCTAAAGACCAACTCATTTCTGATAAGCCACAGCGCCCAGCTCACGGCTGCCACTAGCGCAATCCCCCATCTGGCCTTCTTTGAACCTGCTTTCCCAAAGCAGATCAAACAGAAGGATTCAAAGTTGTTTGGCAAAGCCCCCCAATCTAGGGCATCTCTCACAACACACCATACAAATCTTGCAATAGGACATTTGTAAAGTATGTGGTCTACATCATCTAACTCATTGCAGTTGCAGCATAGCTCTGACCCATCCCAGTTTTTCTTCACTAGCTCTACAACAGACTGGGTTTTATTCTTACTAGCTAACCACAGAAAGTGTAGCAAGCATTCGATTCAAGCTTCTCTGGTGAGAATTATTAACCACAATATAAATAAGAGTCTTGCCGTTTATTAATTCAACCAGCTGTACCAAACAATGTTGATCAGTAAACTATTAAGAAATTATTATATATGCTCTGGAAACAATATTTGCCAGAATTAAAAAACGGATGCTTCTGTGTCGAACTGATTAACAAAGTAAAGGCTGAAAAAACATCAACACTAAGCAGTACTCCCTCCAAATTTGAAGTAACCACCACGTCATGGGAAAGAAGGGGGTAAGTTATTACTCCACATCCGAACAATTAACCCTCGTGCATATGTTGGCGAAATCATGGCAGATCCACTGGTAAGAACCTCCATGATGTTCAACCAAGAAGACGCAGCGGCGATGGATACAATTGGAGGATCCGCCATCGGCCGCCACCACCGGCGCAATCTTGTAATTCAGAATAAGGTTAGTGCCCAGCACCGCGGCAACCACAATTCTCCTGAGCTTCCATGGCTCGAAGATGGTGCCTTCGAAGAGCTTGATTTCTTGTGGCAAATCGCCGAGGAAGCAAGAGAGCGACAAGCGTATGCCGCCATGGGCTAGCTCCGGGATCAAGACCTGTACCGTGGCTTCCTTGGCGTTGCGGAGGAGTGCCACGCTGATGTCCACGGCGCCATGGTCGCCGGGAATCCGCTTCCTGTAGGGCCCGTGGAATGGCGTGCGTTCGCTGAATTCGACAACCCCGTCGATGAGCTGCAGGTCGTCCTCTGCATTCTCCCCTTTCTTGATCTTGAGGTCGTACTCGATCGATGCCGGGCATTCCAGCGAGATGCCTCGTGTCGGACCTGACATTATTATAACGGAATCTGGATCGGAGTAGTTGCCATTGCCGGGCAAGACGTAGGGATTGTCCCTCCTGTAGCTAAAGACGTAGTTGCGAAGGGGCTCGTAGAGATCACGGGCAGCCATGAAGCCATAGATCTGAATTGGGGCGTTATCAGCGGCGGCGGAGGAGGACAGAGCTGCGATTTTGAGGGAGAAGATCTGCATCATGCGGCAGCCAATGTGACGCTCGCAACAGGTCCAGATTGGGTAGCATTCGTCGGTCGGAATCGTCATCCTCATGGGCTCCAAGAAAGTCTTGCGGGTGTCGTAGAGCTTGTAGAGTTTGCTGTATCCGTGTGCATTGGGTCTGTAGATGGATCCGTCGCTGTGCTTGACGCCCACGAACTCGCATGCAAGAGGTACGTATTCTTCTTCTTCTTCTTCTTCGTCGTCGTCGTCGTCGTCATACAAGACTAGTTTCTCTTCCTCGTGATCCTCCGTGTTGTTCAAGTTCTCATCCTGCTGCTGCTGGTCGTCATTCTCCGTGCTGATTGGATCGACGGAACAAGGAACCGACGACGGCTTCTCTTCCTTCTCTTGCGACTCCGGTCGCTGGCAACCGCCCGCGTCGCCTCCCCTCTCCATGGATCGATAGATCGAGTTCTCCGGCTAGGCTGGGCCGGACAAAGATTCGGTGACATAATCTCGTGACTTTCTCGATGACATCCTGTCACTGACGTGTGGGACCAGGCACATGTGGGTCACACACGTCGGTGACAGTATGTCACCGAGAATGTCACAGGACTATGTCACCGAATCTGGATCTGGCTGGGCCTCCGGAGTCGGATTGTTTGACTCTTGGGCTTACCTCGGTGCTGCCTTTTATCAGTTCTGACGGGAAACCTTCTTATCCGATTCCAACCGGCGAACCGCGTCTCTCTTTCCTGGTTTTACCGTGAACGTTCTTTCTATCTCTGGAGTGGAGTGGCGGCTGCGTCACGGAAAGCTGAGTAGTTTGCCTCCTTAAATACTGCATGATCTTTTTTCTTTTGAACGGAAATACTGCGTGATCGATAAGCCCAGTTTGGCCAAAAACACCCCGCGTATTCTTTTTTTTTTTCAATCAACTGATATTTGGATCCTATCAGTTGATTTAATTTTCCACCGTTGGATTTGCATCAATGGCCAAAGATCAGTGCACTCCCTCCCCGCACGCACTAACGGGGGTTAGTGGATTCACTAATGGCTGGTTCCCTTTGAGGGAGTTTTTGATCCACTAATCTTGATTTTTTTATTAGTGTCAAAAAAATCTCTATTTTTTTGTTTAATATAGATTTACAAAAACATATATTTTTTAAACATTTTACAAAACTACGTCTCAATGAGATCTACAATTTTGTTGTTGTTGAGAACTTTTTTCTTTGAGATTGTTTAGTTATTAAAATATCAGTTAGAAAACTCCAATTCAAAATCTAAGATCTACATTTCAAATCACCTCAAGTGAAAAAAAAATCTATATCAAAATTATAGAGCGGCAAGATTTAAAACTTTGTAATTTATCACATTTTAATTTATGAAAATTAGAAGTGTCAAGTTAGTTTTTCAATAGTAAAACTGAATTTCCAAAAAAGAATATAAGTATATTTAGACCCAACTTACTGTTTCCACCCTTATTTATGCATTTGAAATTACTTAAATAAGAAAATGATTAACTACAAAGTTATATATTGCATATAGGTCTATAACTTTCATATAGATACTGTTTACATTGGAGATCATTTGAAATATAGATCCGAGATTTATTGAATATATGTATTAGATTTTGAAACATATATTTGGACACTTAAACCATCTCAAACAAAAAATTTCTCAACTACAAAGTTGTAGATCTCATTGAGATGTAGAACTTTCATGTAAAGTTTTATTTCATCCGACTTTATATGACCTACTTAAAATTATAGAACTAATACAGCCTAAATTAAAGGGTCTAAATACATGTTTTTCGTGGCATGTGGATAAAACGCCCTCTAGTAGGGCGCTATTTAAAAACCGCCCTTCCAAGGGCTTTTGGAGTATAGTTTTACAAATTTACAAAAAATATGTTTTTTAAATCTTTTAATAAAAATATATAAATAAAAAAATTCTCTACTAGCTGATTGCTGGGTTTTCGGCCTTTGAGGGAGCATTTTGGGCGTTGTTTTGTTATCTGATATTGTAAAACTTTTGGGCCGTGTTTTGCGAAATAGGATTTTGAAGAAAAAATCAAATTTAGCCATACTATCTGTCCCACGCCAAAATCTAATACATATATTCAATAAATTGCAGAGCAAAAATGACGTAGTACTTGCTTCTCAATTTATTTTTTTTGCAAAGTCATATACAGCACTGGCCCCCGCCCCCCCACCCCCTTTTTTTTGGCAAAGTTGATAGCGTTGCACTTGCTTCTCAGCTTCTATGGGCCTGCTCTTGTTGGATTTATCAGTAGTAGCACGTCTGGACCTTTTAGTTTAATCAGCTTCCAATGGATTCTGAAAAAAAAAGCAAATGATGATAAGGAATGATTACTGTAGGGGAGCTGAGGGTGAACTAAATACTGCTCCCTCCGTCCCATAATATATGGGATTTGGACTATTCATATATAAAAATCAAACATTCGTCTTATTCAAAAATTTAGTGCAAATATAAAAATTGATAAGTCATACATAAAGTGCATTAGATAACAAAGTAAATAATAAATAAAATAAAGAATATTTTAAAAAAATTGAATAAGACGAGCGGTCAAATGTTACGTTCAAAACCCTAAATCCCTTATAATATGGGACATGGAGTATATCTATCTACAAAAATTGCGTGAGTTGATAGATGAAATTGCACAAAATTATTGGTTAACTAAATACTATATCTATCTACGAAAATTGCCTCAGGATCTGTTGCTATCTACGTGTTCCTCTACTCCATCAACTATTTGGTCTTTGATCTCAGAAGTCTGAGCGGTCCTGTCTCTGCCATGCTTTACATTGGTTACTCATTCCTCATGGCATTTGCGATCATGCTGGCCACTGGAACCATTGGATTTTTAACTTCATTCTCCTTCGTGCACTATCTCTTCTCATCTGTGAAGATTGATTGATGAGTGAAGAACTGAAGATTGCTGTATTCCATGGCCTTTCAGATTAGTGTTGCCTGTGTGGATGTGTGCTTCACCATGAGATAGATTCACTGTTCATTGTTTGAGGTGATTTTGATCAGATGTTTTTAAGATGAAATACATTCTCCACCTAGAAGATGTAGTTCTTTTTTTTATTTTTATCTATTCCAACTGTTGTGATTAACTGCTAGAATCAATCTAGAATATATGCAGCCCAGCTTTGTAAGGGTTTAGGAGCAATGCTATGTTTATTCCCGTGCTTGTCAGATAAAATTCCATTCTATCCAAGTGAAAATGTAGCCACCTGCTGTTCTGGATAAAATTCTGATGTGTGAGCTGAAGATTACATATTATCTGCTCTTGACAAAATTGTAATATGACCTTACAAGTACCTTTTACTTTTCATTAGTTTTATTGTGTCCAGAACATCTACATTAGTGAGTTCGTTTCTCGTCAGATATGTATAGTTGATGAATGGCCATGAATACGATTCTGTTCATGTGATAGTATAGTAAGCACAGCTGCACAAGCTGTTCTTTATTATAGGTAGCACAACCGCTCTAGAGTTGGAACAGTACATGAGGCGAGATACATAATGCTGCATCGATCACAACTCCGGCGCCCTGGAGTTGCGAGCCCTACGCCGTCGAGCTCTTCACATTCTTGGCCCAGATGATGTGCCCGTACGGCATCAGGTGGCAAACCGGCACGCCCCCGGGCTTGGTGCCCAGCAGCTTGAACGACATGTGCTCCGGGTTCCACCGCGACGTGTCCGTGTGGCACACGGTCGCCACTGTCACCACCTCGCCGCCATCGCCGTGACCGCCGTCGCCGCCGCGGCGGAGCGATCCCTCCATCTCCACCATGTACGCTCTCGCCGGGCCGGTGGTGTGGCATCGGTACACGGTGTACGGGTACTCCTGGTCGTGGCACGCCACGAATTCTCCGGCGCCGGCGGCGCCGTGATCGACGCGGCTCACGGCGCGGACGGCGTACGCCTGCGGCGGCGCGCCGCGGCGAGGCAGCGTGGACGTGAGGGCGGCGACGTCGCGCGTCCCGAGCGCTGCCATGGCGCCCTCCACCATGGACTCCAGCGACGCCGCGCAGAACTTGCGCTCGCCGGCGAGCGCCGGCCACTCGCAGGTGCGGAGCGTCGCCGCCATTCCGGCCGCCTCGGCGGAGCCCGGCGTGACGCCGAGCAGCGCGAGGACGGCCGGGAGCGACGCCGTCGTGAACGGGATGGCGTCCGCGGCGCGGCGCGGGAGGAGGCCCAGCCGCGACGCCGTCGCCGCCGGGAAGTAGAACGTGAGCGTCTCGCCCACGCGAATCGACTCCTCGTGGAAGAACACCGTAGGCTTCGCCATCGCCGCCGCCTTGTAGTCGTACTCGAAAGGATCGTCGTTGCTGGTGGAGCTCGGCGCCGGCTTCTTGTAGTTGTAGTCATCGCCGCCACGGAGCTTGCTGACGTATTCGTCGTAGTCGAAATCCCTTTCCTTGGCAATCGCCGTCTCCGGCACGCGCTTGGTTGAGTCGCCGCCGGTGTAGTCGTCGTAGTCCAAACCACTCGCCGCCGTCGTCGCCGTCGGAGAAGAAGAAGAAGCCTTGTAGTCACCATAATTGTAGGGGTAGTTCGTCTGCGCCGCGCCACCGGCTTCCTCCACTTTGTCCTTCGAGTCCAAACCACTCGCCGTCGTCGTCGTCGGAGACGAAGAAGATGCCTTGTAGTCGCTGTAATTGTAGGGGAATTTGCTGATCCGCGTCGCGCCACCGGTGCTCTCCACTTTATTACCCACGAAATTGGTGTCTGCAACAACATCAAAGATTTATGAATTAGGAGAGCAATGGCAGCGACAGAGGAGGAAGAGTGAAGTATACTGACCAGTGTGGATGAGGCGGAGGATGGCGTCAGGCAGCGGTGAGTCCGGCAGAACGGCGCGCCAGAACACCTCGGCCGTCGACGGCGCCGCGTCACCAATCTGCAATTAATCGTTGTCAACGAGCAAAGCGATCGTTGACCAATTAGTACGTGCAAGAGATGGATCTGTACTACAGACGAAGGTTACATGGTTCGGCTCAGTGGCATAAAAAATGTACCCCAACCACAGCGGCGGCGAGAACGAGAGCGACGACGAAGCGGCGCGCCATGGAGGCGTACGTTCGAGAGGCACAGCAGCCGATTTCTCTCCGGAGACGACTCGATCGACGCCGTGTAGCGGAGTAAGTTAACCGGCAGTATTGTCACCACCTGGTACTTATAGGGGCGCGTCTGGTTTCACTGCGGATAAACGGCGACGGTGACATGAAACTGAAAAAGGCTGGCTCCGACGTCGGGCGCGCGTGCAAGGGGAATAAAATCTTGGGCGGTGACGTGACGTTCGTCGGCGACACGCTGGTGGTACTGGCACGCCGGCTGGATGTCGGTTTGCGTGGAGAATTTTCGTGACGCAACCTTGATCCGTCCGGACGTCACACTGAATCACGCATCCGCCTCACGCTTCAGATTAAATCTCGAGGGATGAATGCCTCGTATCAATTAAATATAGCATTCTATTCAAGCTCCTCCGCTGAGGATTATTACAAACACAATATAAATACTAACATTGCACATTTATCAATTCAGGCAGCTGTAGTAAACAATGAACCCATGTTTCGTAACGTAGGATTTTGACTTTTTTTTCCTGCAACGTTTGAATATTTGTCTTATTTAAAAAAGTTAATGCAAATAAAAAATATTAGTCATGTTAAAGTATTTTATACTAAACTAAGTCACAAATAAAATAAATAATATTGACAAATTTTTTAAATAAGATTAATGGTTAAACATCATAAATCAAGGCTAGTAAGAAAATGCTCTGGAGATAATATTCGGCAGAAATTAATAACGGATGCTTTTGTGCCGGATTAACAAAACTAAATGCTGAAAAGCAAAAAACATCAACACTAGCCCTCCAATTCCGACCAATTAACCTTCGTCAATATATCAGCAAAATCATGGCGGATCCACTGGTAAGAACTTTTATGATGTTGAACATTGAAGATGCAGCGGCGGCGAATGGTACGGTCGGAGGAGCCATTTTCGCTGTCGGCGGGCGCCGCCTCCAGCGGCGTAATCTTGTAATCCAGAATCAGCTCAGTGCCCAGCATCGCGGCAACCACAATTCTCTTGAGCTCCCATGGCTCAAAGGCAGTGCCTTCGTAGAGCTTGATTTCCTGGGGCAATTCGCCGAGGAAGCAAGATAGCGACAGGTGTATGCCGCCAGGGGCTAGCTTGTCTATCAGAATCTGTATCGTGCCTTCCTTGGCGTCGCGGAGATTGGCCACGCTGATGTCCAAGGCGCCATGGACGCCGAGAATCCGGTTCCTGTACGGCCCGTAGAAAGACGTGAGGTCGCTGAACACCGCCACCCCGTCGATGAGCTGCAGGTCGTCTTGTGGATTTTCCCCTTTCTTGATCTTGAGGTCGTACTCAATCAAGGCTTGGGTTTGCAGCGAGATGCCTCGTGAAGGACCTGACATTATTATAACTGAGTCGGGATCGGAGTAGTTGCCGAGACGTAGGGATTGTCCCGCGTGTAGTTGAAGACGTAATTGCGAAGGGGCTCGTACAAATCACGGGCAGCCATGAAGCCGTAGATCTGAATTGGGCCGCCACCGCCGGCGGCGGCGGCGGAGAGAGCTGCGATCTTGAGGGAGAAGATCTGCATCATGCGGCAGCCACGGTGGGCCTTGCAATTGCTCCAGATTGGCCAGCAATCGTCGTTCGGATTCGTCAGCCTCATGGGCTGCAAGAGGGTCTCGCGGGTGTCGTACAGTTTGAAGAGGCGGATGTGTGAGTGACCGTCGGTATTGTAGATTGACCCGTCGCTGTGCTTGACGAACATCAAATCGGCTACAGGAACTACGCCCTTGTTGTTGATGTCATACAAGAATTCCTCTTCCTCGTCGTCATCCTCCGGGTACTTCTCCTCCTCCTGCTGATCGTGATGGTCATCATCATACTCCGTGTTGATTGGATCGAGGTCAACCTGCCATTGGGAGGGTATTATTTAATTCATATCTAATTTTATTCATATCCATTCATTACCCATATTCATTAGAGATGGATAAAACGGATATTATTTAATGGATAAGAGTAACAATGGGTAATACATATATGGGTGGGTCCCACATTTTAAATTTGATTAAAACTTGTACAAAGTTGTTTCTCTATAAGATAAATCAACACTATAAATTTTGATTGAATTTGATAAAATCTTATAGTGTGAACGCAAGTTTAAAAATTTTAGGTCCGAGTTTAACGCTACACCAAGTATAAAATGAGTATGGGTAAAACAGTGGATCCCACAGTTAAAATTTGGTCAAAAATTATATAAAGTTGCTTCTCTATAGGATAATTCAACCCTATAAAATTTATTTGAATTTGGCAAAAATTTATAGTGTGAACGCAAGTTTAAAAATTTAGGATCCGAGTTTAACGCTATACAAAAGTATGAAATGAGTATGGGTAAAGTGGGTAATTATGGATATTACCCTCTTATACCCGAAACTGAAATGAATAATTTTTTCTACTCATACCCTCCCTAAATAATATGGGTAAGAATATGGGTATGGATGATGGGTATCCGATGGCAGGTTTAGATCGAGGGAACAAGGAACCAACGGCTTCTCTTCGTTCTCTTGCGGCTCCGGCCGCCGGCAATCGCCGGCGTGGCTTCCCCTTTCCATGGATGGATGGATCGAGTAATCCCTCTCCGGCGGCTGGGTGGTTGTTTGAGTCTTGGGCTTACCTCTTTGCTGCCTTTTATCAGTTCTGATGTGAAACCATATTCGATTCCAACCGGCGAACTGCGTGTCTCACGAGTCACGATTCCGTCCTTCCTTTCCCTGTTTTACCGTCTCTATGGAGTGGCGGCTGCGGCACGGATCCTCTGAGTTAGAAAACAAAGCCATGGCTCCCTGCTCCACTATCGGAAAAATCGGCGCGTGGGAGGCGACGGCCGGCCAGCACGGCGGGCTGCGGCGCTGCATTCAAGCCGGCTGGCTTGGCTGATAGGCCGGCTTGCTCTCGGCTCTTGGACTGATTTTGACGTGAATTGGTTCGTATTTGGTCTACCTAATGTCGTGATGATGGCGGTGTTGAAGTGAGAGTCATTTTGTAAAGCCATTTCTATTACTGTTAATCTGACAGTATTAGAGGAAGCAATATTTTCTGTTTTATGAACGATCCAGTTTCCCAATTCTGGTCATGGTGTGCTTCAACTCCAACAATGCATTAACAGTTATATATATTTTTAAGTAATTTTTGCAAAACTACGTATACATTGATGATATCGTCACAAAACTATCTATTAAGATGTTGATTCACAAAACTACGAAATTAGCAAAAAAAATTTGTCACAAAATTACATACTTAAAATGAAGTATTATAAAACTACCAATTTAGTCTCAAAATTAATATAAAACTACATATTTAGTATTAGTTTATGCAAAACAACAATATTTATATCTATAATATAACAATTATTGCTTGAGATTAAACTCCAAAATATGTAGACTTTTTGAGAACCACACTATTAAGGTATTGTTTGGCAAAGCTCCAATCTTAAAAATAACTCCAGAAGTGGAGTCGAGTTGTGAAGCTCCACCTTTCTAGCTAGTTCATTTTTTAATCACTTCACCTGCTCTATTTATATTTTTTGTACATCTAAAATCGTTTGGTTGGGCTCCAGCTTCAGAAATAGTGAAGCTAGATTGTAGCTCTACCAAACGGGTCCTAAATATATAATTTTGTGATACTTAGTTTTAAATATATTTGATGTTAAATCTATAGTTCTAGGATACACTATCTCAAACATGTAGCTTTGGGATGGGTTTTTCATGTTTTTTTTTGGATCATTTAATGATGGTCTGCCCTCCCTACATATATATGAAGCAATCTCTGTCATTTCCGCGTGGTTTGTATTTTGCAAACAAAAAGGAGAGATGATAAAATTAACCCCATGGCAGTGGGTAATTAATTCAAACACCTCGTGGAGTCATTTTTCCTCGTGGGATACTTCATTGCTCCTAAAATATAGATTGTTTTTTTTCGTAAAGTCAATATTAAAAGGTTTTTACTAATAGTTAAACTGCTGATATGGATGTTTAGTTTTTATACATGTGATATTATTAGCTTCGTATTCATACATGTTTTTACATTAATCTTATAGCATTTGACAATATCTTGTGAAAGAAATTAATGATGAAAGTAAAATATCAGAAACCATATAAAATTATAATATGCATTATAAGTCAGTACAGAGTATGTACATTCCTAGTAGCCGAACAAGCCTGTTGCCGAACAAGGCCAGGGGGAATGAGATCCGCGTGGAGCGGTGGAGCAGCAGAGTAATCGGAAAGTAGCAAGGATTTGATTCAAGCTCCTCCGCTGAGGATTATAATTACAAGCACAATATAAATAAGAATTTACACATTTATTGATCCAGTCAGCTGTATTACTTATATTATTACAAGATTCAGTAGTCCTAAATAAACTAAAATACATTTGTGCTCTGGAGATTATATTTAACAGAATTACATAACGAATGCTTTTTTTTTTTCGAATTGATTAGCAAACTGAAACACTCGCGCGCGCGCACACACGCCCACACCCCCACCAAAAGTCCACAAGGCTGCTGAATTATTAGAACAAATTCGACCAATTAAGTTGTGTATCTATAATGGCGAAATCAAGCTTAATCCGCTGAATAGTAGCACCATGTGAGGCAGCCCTGAAGACGCAGTACCGACGGAGACGATCGGAGGAGCCACCGCCGTCGTCGGCAACGGCCGGCGTGATCGGCGCAATCTTAAAATCCAAAATCAGCATAGTGCGGTGCCGCACAGCAATCACATGGTTCCTGAGCTTCGATGGCTTAGCAACGGTGCCGTCGAACAGCTTGATCTCCTCGTGCAAATCGCTGGTTCTGCAAGAGAGTGACAAGTGGATGCCGCCATCGGCAACCTTGGGGATCGTGACCTGCACGGTGCCTTCCATCCCGTCGCGGAGAAGCGCCAAGCAGATGTCCACGGCGCCATGGACGCCATGGATCCGCCGGGTGTACACCCCGTGGAATGGTGTGAGCTCGCTGAAGGCGGCCACCCCATCGATGAGCTGCAGGTCGTCATCATCATCCTTTTCCTCCCCCTTCTTGATCTTGAGATCGTACTCGATCATGGCGGGGTTCTGCAACGAGATTCCTCGCTTAGGGCCTGATAATTTTATGATCGAATCACCACCGGGCAAGACGAAGGGATCGTCCCTGGTGCGTCGGAAGAGGTAGTTTCGTAGGGGTCCGTACAGATCCCGTGCAGCCATGAAACCGTAGATCTGATCATCTGAACCGGAGCAACGGCGGCGGCGGAGAAAGCAGCTATCTTGACAGAGAAGATCTGCATCAAGGGGGAGCCGTGGTGGACCTCACAAGAGGTCCAGCATGGCAGGCAATGATCGGTCGGAGCCGTGATCTTCATGGGACCAAAACTAGTCTCGCCGGCTTCGGCGAGGCGGTAGAGGCTATGGAACGAATGGGTGTTGGGCCTGTAGATGGATCCGTCACTGTGCTTGATGCCCAAGAGCTCGTCGGCAGGGGGCACGTCGTCGTCGTCGTCATCGTCAATGTCATACAAGAATTCTTCTTCCTCGTACTCATCCTCCTCCGTGTTGTTGTCATCTTCATACGAGTTGATTGGATCTTGGGACGAACAAGGAATTGGCGGCTTCTCTTTGTTCTCTTGCGACTCCGGCCGCTGGTAATCGCCGGCGTCGCCTCCCCTCTCCATGAATGGATGGATGGATGGATCGACTAATCCCTCTCCGGCGGCTGGGTGGTTGTCTGAGTCTTAGGCATACTCGTTGCTAGTACATTTTATCAATTCTGATGGGAAACCGTATCCGATTCGATTCCAACCAGCGAACCGCGCGTCTCTCCCCGTCTCACGGCTCCGTCGTCCTTTTCCCGGTGTTACCGTAACATTCTATCTCTGCTGGACTGGAGTGGCGCATCCACCTTACCTTGGCTGCCACTTTTGGTCACGAAGCCAACGGAAACTCTGCTCCAAATGTTGCTGGACCGACTGTAGAAGAAAACGGCGGGCTGGAAAACAATGCTACTAATGCCGGCAGTCGGCAGACAGGCTTGCTCTCTAATCAAGTCCGTGTTGATGACCCCTGCCGGCCATCCTCATGATCGCCATGGAAATTGCCTGGTTGATCACAAGAAATAGGAATGGGGAAGATCATAACGGGAATGAGGGAAGACCATTTGGATCGCCAAAGTTCCAGGAAGCTGCAAGTTCTTTATCTATGTATCTGGCGATTCGTGGCGCGTGTTTAACGGCGGATAACCGACAGTAAAGGGAGTGGCCACACACATCACACTTTTTTTTTATAACAGATCAAAAAAACTCACACATCACACTTTACAGAATTTGTAAGGTGTTCTGTTGTTTGTACTCAGCCAGAGGTGTGTTTAGCGAGTGCGCCCTGCTGGGCCTGCTGGCCATGGTCTCTCCTTCAGGAATTCAGCTGCTGATCAAATGTAAATGGGTTCTTCAACCCTTTCCCACTCTTAATAAAAATTTGATTGGTGCGCTGGTGCCGATCCGGCGAAAAAAAATGCTAGGAGTTGAATAGTTCCACCTAATTGTATGTCATGTTCTATTCTGTGTATCCCCTGTTAAGATCCTATGATTGTAAACATCAATCCCATAGTTAACTGGCTTCTGAATTACTGCAGTTAGGCCTCAGCTATATTTTATACTGTTGATTGATGAATTTTAGAACAAATATTTGGATGCTATAAAAGAACTTGTACTAAATGGTTTATCACTAGTATCTCATGAAGGGACATTAAAGCATGCCAGTCTTAGCATTAAGAAGCTTGTGAACAAGTGTTATAAAGGAAGGTTTCACTGAGCTGGAGCTGAGTTGCTGGGAGCCTGGGATCGATCCCATTACGTTTTGGATGACCTCATATGAATTTTCTGTCATGTATAAACAATTTGAAAATGGTAAGGATCTGATAGTTATGTATGAGAAAAAAAATCACCAAAATATTGAGCAAAGCTAGACATCAGTTCCATTTGATACATAACATCTTGGACTTCTGGAGGTCGATTTTGCGTTGGATCCTTGAGACCATGTCTGATAGGGGTGCTGTAACGTCCAGGGTCTGGTACGGATTTAGATTTAACTCATTCAGCTAAACCACACCTATAATTAAATTCACTTTGCGTTTTCATCCTCGCTATACGCAAAAACGTTTAACCAGAAATTAACTTAACCGGACCATTCAACATTATAAACTACTCCCAACTTTTGAGATGGGACTAAAGAAGCTATGCTACCTTGCTGCTATCTGAGCTGCTTGCTGCTCCTAGCTGTTGCTTACTGTAGGATTGAACCCCAAGAACCAAACCAACTAGATGTGGCAATAGTTGTACCACTCAAAATCCAAATCTTTTTTACAAAATTAAAAGATACCTCTGTTTTGATAGAGATGAAGCCAAGCTTTCTGATGCCACCGGTCTAACCTGCAGACCGCCGCCTTGCTGCTAGTCCGATCATGCCGTCGCCTTCAGTCTGACTGCTCGTACATAGTCGGCCTAATCATCGGGATCGGTAAAAACACACGATCGAAGAACTCGTGGATGTAGATCAACTTTATTTATTCAATATGTATTTACAAAGTACAACAACAACACTTCTCTATCTAAACTTGACCTCTAGTCAAAACACTAGGCTAAACCTTAGATTTTCTCCTCTTAAAAAATTGATATATGAGAGACACACCCCTCGTATATTTATACTCTTGATGTGGCTGTGTAACACCACGAATACTTGTATTAGTAGACCTATTCCCTTCGAAATCCTACTCATACAAAATACAACCCATCCTTTTCAATTTTGGACCCTTTCTGCAAATTTGGCTCAACTTTCCATATGCATATAGTCCCACTTGAATGCCATATGGAATCTTCTCCTCTAGATTCATTGTCCTCTTCTAGTATCTCGCATGATATCATGATGCCTGGACATCAACTTCTTTCAAATTGACTCCCGATCCATCACCGGCAATACGTTCCAAGCATCAAGCGACACCCACACATGAACAAACCAAGAAACCATAACCAAGTACTATCAGAGTTATGGAAACCACATACCCAATAGTAATTCATTAAGCTCGACGAAGCCCACCATATATCACATCTTATACGGAATCATACCTCATATATAGAAAAGGAGTTCCGAATAAGGAAGGACAAAAAAAAGTTCTATATGGGACTACAAGGACTACTCGGATAATATCCATATTGATCTCCTAGTCCTACTTAGACAAGAGGACATCTATGGGTATAAATACAAGAGCCCTAGGAGAAGGAGGATCAATCCACAAGCTAACACACAACCCAGAATATGTAGAATACAAAGACAAGCAAGGAGAAGACCACCCTATCGTCGAGCACGAGTTGCCTTATCGATGACCCTACCATCGATTACGAGCCGCCAAGTCAACAATAGCTAGATAGGTTACTCCAAATATTGTACTTGTATGATGATGATGATGATGATGATGATGATGAATATACAGCAATACCGGCTTCGGCCAACAAGTGTAGGGCTTTACAGATAAGGGGCCTGAACATGTATAAAAATCACTCTATCCATCTCTTCAGCTTCAATCTCGTGTATACCCTGGTATCGACGATCCCCATACCATGCAAATACTGTAGTCACGACCTCACAAGTCGACAAGTACAAATTCTCCCTCAACTTGACTCAACATCAGCACACAACATTATAATCCACATGAGAAACCATAACAAAGTCTCAAACATTATGTAATCACGAATTTCTATAAAACAACCAAATCATATTATGTTTAGGACTCAACCGGTCAGACCGCATTGCACAGGCCGGTTTAACTGCACCCGCGGTCTGACCACCATGCATTGGCCAGTCTGGCCTCCTTCGGTTAAAAACAAACACCTCTTCACACAACACACACATACAATCTGCTTACTAACATGATTGGTGTCTTTCTTTTTTTTCTTAAGCAAGTTAACTAGCTAGATACTCACTGCCTAGGTTGTTTTTCCTTTTTCCCCCTCTTAATTATTCCAGGTTATCACAGTTGCCATTTAGACTTCTGGGGCACGACTCTTAAAGATTTGATTTGCATTATCCAAGGATACTACTGCAAGGCTACCAAGAAAGTAACACCATCTTCTCTCTTCCCTTCAATTAACGGAAATGAACATAAACATTAGCAACTAAGGAGAAAGAAATGAATCTAAAATTTCACAATAAATTTAGGAAGAAAAGGAGCCTTAAAGAACTCCTCAATTTGCTCCAGCAACATATGCCACAATGTGTTGACGCTGTTAGTAGTTATTTTTTGGCTTACTAATTCAAACCAGTCATCTTTAACTTCTCCAGTTGTCTGTCTTACCCACTAGCGACAAACTTTTTACGCGATACAACTATAACTTAATGTGGGACCTCGAGAACAATGATTTTAGATGGAATGTGGAAATAAACTGACTGGGCGAGCATGTGTGCAACAAAAATATTGACTTGGCATGTGTTACTATCATGGTGTATGAGCCGTGGTCTGCTACTCACTCTTGCGTCACAATTGGTATTTCTTCCGTGCATATTCTTTTTGACATATCTTTCTAGGCATGACCAATCACTACATCTAAAATGAATTCACTCGGTAATTGAAATGAATACATATCATCTTGTGTAAATAGTGTGATAGAATCATTACATCTCATAATTTTGTGATAATGCTATGTGTGATACGCTGCAGTGGACATAACATAGATTCAATCAAGTATATCTTAAATAAATGAAATCACAATGACAAGTACGGGCATATAATCTAGTCAAGTTATATTCAAGAAATAGAATATTCACAAGACAAATGCAAAGAACAGAACCATGCGAACTGGGAAGACCAAATCCAACAAAATGAATAATCACTCAACAAAGAAAAATAGACCCAAATAATCAAAATAAAAATAATTTTATATCATAAATCAATAAAAACAACATGAACAAAATATCATTTCTAAGAGCCAGATTAAAACGCCAATGACGCATAATTTTTATAATATGGTACAAAATTAATTAGGAGAACTACCAACTACATTTATAGATAAAATTTAGAAAATTAATGGGTGACCACATACCGACTAAATAGAAAAAATTTAGGAAATTAATGTGCTAAATATATATCTAAACACACAAACAAATTTTAGGTTAATACGCTAACAAAGTTTTTAAAGGTTATGTAGAAGTACATAGTCTCGTAAAATTTAGAGCGTAATTTCTAAAAAATATACTATGTATGTACTATATTTACATTTCTCAATATTTTAGGTAGGAAATTTGACATCAAATGTATGGACAATCCCATTCTGAAGAGACATGCCTGCACACACTATGCTCATATATACATGCTCCCAGACACATGTTCAAAAGGCAAATGTCAACAATCTCATAACCTTAGATAAATCTGTAAGCGTGCAAAGTACCGTTGTAACACTTCACCTTGAAGTGACCTAAGATTATTTTACACAAGGAACATGTGTGTACTACCTAAGGATAGATCAGTCCAAAGACAACTAATGGTAGGCTAGCTATGCTAGAGACAACTAATGGTAGGCTAGCTATGCTAGAGAGGATTTTTTCTATGGGTTTTTCATTGAGTAGAGCTAAGTTAAAGGTAGCTTCCTAACAATTGCTTCTGGCACCGACCCATACTCTGTCAGCAAGGTTCCGTCTAAGTAGCTCTATGATGTATCAGAACGTGAAGGGTTATTGGGACAGAATTTAGGGATGTCACACCACCTATTGTCTACCTCTAACAATCCATGAGATACACAACAAACAAAGGTAATCTCCAACCTAAACACAATATCTAAGCTATTAATCACTACTCTAAATGATTGATAAAAAACATCCTACTTTCGTTGGGAGTCTTATCACTAGAGCGCTCAGTATAAATACTAAGCAATGAACCAATAATGATAGAAATCTTAGTTAGACTAAACAATTAAATAAATATAAGAAGATCTCAAATACTTACTTTATAGAAGAGTAGCTTTTGAACTCCGAACAGAGCATACTAGCAAGTCCAGTACTCCTCCAGAGGTCCTCCTGGAAAGTTGCATCAACTGAGGTAGAAGTCAGAGAGTGACAAACTTTCAGGCACTTCTCTAGAGCTTCCCATAACTTTCTACCTATTTTCTACTATGAGGAGAAAGCTAAGCCTAAATAGGAAGAATAGAATACTTTAATGAGTTGTGTGCCTTGTGAGTGAGAGCTTCTTCTCCTTTTGTAGGGTGTTATGGTGGTTGCTAGGTCGGCAATAACCCACAACCGCCATTAGGGTCCTCGAATCAACATACACATGGAAGGAGATGATGAGGGGGGCCAAGGTCGGTTCGGTCAACCTCCCAACACCTCCTTTCCCCCTCTCCTCCGGTCAGGACACTAACAGGTGGTGCACGATGATTGGGCCCATTTTGAGTCAGTTTGCACTGACTTGTGGGCCCTTAAATCCGTGTACTCGTGCCTGATTGGCCGGAGTTTTGTTTCTTTGCATGAGGGGTATGTTTTTCTCCCATAATTCTCTACATATAAATATTTCACCAACACTTATAGACATTGTTTAGTGATAAACCATACTGCTAGGTTGAATATATCATTTTAATTATTACATATGGGAATTGATGGTTACGTTTGATCCTTAAGGACCATAAACACGAGGGCATCGCATAAAGAAGGGACACGGTGGGGTGGCTCCTACCAGGGCCGACTCGCTGTTCTTTGGCAAAGGAGAAGGTGACGACGAAGGATGCTGATGCGATGTGGCTCGAGTGGAGTGAGCTCGAGCGACATTGGGGCATAGGAGGATGCGAGCGGCGTCGTGAAGTGGGAGACAAGCCGTGGCGGCTATGTAGGAGGAGACAAGCGGCATCACACATAGGGGGACAAGTTGTGGCTGTGCAGGAGGAGGCGAGCGGTGTCGTGAAACGTGGAGACAAGCCGTGGCGGCTACGTAGGAGGAGACGAGCGGCGTCACATATTGGGGGACAATCTGTGGCTGCGGTGCAGGAGGAATCAACGGCGGTGTGAATCAGGAAGCGAGCGGCACCGCCAGGCTCCGTGCGGTGTAGGAGGAAGTGCTAGCGGTGCGGATCAAGCCATGCACACCTAGTATGCAAGTATGCATGGAGATCATTGTTAAATATGTCAACAAAGAGTAAGTTTTAAAAAACCCCATGTTTTATGGTCATAGTTGCATAAAACCCAATATATTCTGACTTGTGGTACATAACCACATAATTTATGTTACATATGTTTTAGAAAACCCCACCATATCTAAATTTATAGTAAACTTAGAATAAATGAGAATACATTATTTGAATTAGAAAAAAAAATATGACAATCATTTTTATTATAAATCAACCACTAAAAGTACCAAAAACATTTAAAATTTAAGTAAATTTATAGTTTCACATGCATACGGGTGGGGTTTTATGAAACCTTAGGACCATAATATCCGGGGTTAAGTGACACAAGTTATAATAGGTGTGGTTTTTTTGCAACTTTGACTATAAATCATAGGGTTTTCTGAAATTTACTCTTTTTTTATTTCTAGGCTTCCTCCGCTAGCTCCTCTTCCTAAGCTTCAAGGCGTTAAGTTTGCTCAACTGCCAATTGATACTTCCTTTGCAGTCGTTTCTTCTCGACAACTTGCTCCTAGTCTTTAAGATAAAGATTACGTGTACCCAGGCTAACACGCTGGCCTAAAACTAGAGTTGCCATGGTATTACCCGTTCCTTCCTCTGAGTCCAGTTTGGTAGGACTAACCGACTGATCGAAGCCCCAGAGGTAGGAAAGGAGGGACATGAAAGAAGGCTAGCTACTGACGCAGTCCTCTTTAAGCATAGTTTCTTGCCCTTGGCCAAGTACAAACATGCGAGAAGAATGAAATAACTCAAAATCTAAAATGATGTACTTGATTATCTGATTATCTGGTAGAATTGACTCTACTCGTACATCGACTTCTTTGTCTCAACGAGGCTTTCGATAAAAAAAAATAAGTCACACCTAAAGTACTTTTGATAATAGATAAAATCATAAACAAAATTATTAATAATTTTATAATTTTTTGAATAAGACGAATGGTCAAACATTGTAAAACAAAAATTTAAAACGACAAATATCTTTAGGTGGAAGTAGTATGTTTTAGCAATGGGTTACCCAAAACGTCGCTATTGATAGCCACGATCTTCCGTAGTAAAATTTGCCTCGAGGGAAATATGCGTACAAGGGCCCTGTTTACTCCTACCAAACTAGTCCAAAATCCGACCGTTGCCTGGCTCATCCTTCCCTTAACCCCTTTCCCCAAGAGCATGCGATTCGACCGTTGGACCTAACCGTCCCTAAATCATCACGCATCCGCTCCCCCCTTCCATCTCCGCTTCTCCCCCAATCTCCCGGCTTCCAATCTCACATCAACTCCAATCCTTCCAAAGAAATCTCCTCTCTCCTTCCAGAAGCTTCCAATGGAGGAAGAGCGCCCGATCAAGAGCGACGTCCACGTCGTCGAGATCCCCGTCACCGGCGACGGCGCCGTGTTTCTCGACAAGACGGCGATGGCGGCGGAGTCTTCTTCTTCTTCCGGGAGCCATCCGCTGGGCGAGATCGCCGGAAGCGCGGGGCACCTGCTGCTGCTGAAGCTGTGGCAGCGCGAGGAGTCCCGCCTCGGCCGCCGCGCCTGCGCGCTCGAGGCGCTCATGGACGCCGCGCGCCGCGACGCCTTCTACCTCTGCGCCGCCTTCCTCGCCTTCCACGGCATCTCCCTCTTGCTCCTCTTCGCCGCCTCCGTCTCGCCGCCGCGCGCCTCCTCCTCCTCCTGCGGGAGATGGTGGGTGCCGTCGTCGCTGTCGCTCGCGGCGTCCGTGGCGCTGGCCGCCGCCGTGCAGATCCGCGTCTGCGCCTACTGGGCCGCGTCGCGGAGGCTGCGGCGCGAGCGCGGCGACGCGCGGGCGCTGGCGCGGTGCGTGCAGGAGCTGCGGATGAAGGGCGCGGCGTTCGATCTGTCCAAGGAGCCGCAGTACGGGGTGACGAGGGCCAAGTGCGCCAGCGTCGAGGGCTCCGGGGCGTGGGGCCCGCTCCGGTGGTGCTACCAGAACGCCGTCGCCGCTTGCCTCCTCGCCGTCGCCGCCGCCGCCATGTGCTCCGGCAAGTTCATCTTGTGCGCGTAGGACAGAGCCACAGTCTCGCAGAGGCTATATGCTTCAGGTAAGCTGCATATCCCATCGCTTTGTTGTGCTCTCTTCTGAAATCTTCAGCAAAAGTTTCATTACTAATTTTCTGATCTGTCAACAACCATGAGTGAAATTTCGCTTTCTTGTGTTTTTTCCTTGTTCAAATCATCACAAAATTTCGTAATTAATCATGTGTCGGCAAGTAGTAGCAAAACTGCAAAACTAGTATACTTGTTTGTTCTGAAATCTTCAGAAAAATTTTCATGACTAATCATCTGATCTGTCAGCACTCAGCAACCAGGAGTAATTACTGTGTCAGCAAGTAGGAGCAAAACTAGTATACTTGTTTGATGTGAAATAAGATCTGCTTTGGCTAGAAATTGAAATTTGGTTTTGTAAGTTCAATTCGTTTGCAGAGAAAATTTGATACTGAATTGTTGATTCAGTGAAATTCTGTTCTACTTGTAGGTTGCAGGGTTCCCAGTTTGTTGAGGTGATATGGAGGATACACGGAAGGGGATTGCAAATGTTTGTCGTTGTATGCTTGCATAGGACAGGCTGACCACTGCTTGTGCTCCAATGCTTACAAGAGAACTAACAGCATTTTTTCTCCGTCCTGAGATGTTCAAAGGGCGTATTCTTTGTATTGATTTTGATCCTGAAACTCAAATACCGTTTGTTGTTATGGTGTCCAGACATTTCTGACAGTGTAATAACATTGCAAATTTCATGCATTTCAGCAAAGAAATGTTATTTTTCAGTCATTTTCTGAGACTCAAATTCTGTGTCTGTGTGTTGTTCTGGTGTCCTTTGTGTGTTGTTCTGGTGTCTAGCCAGTTTAGACAAAGTAACAACATTGCAAATTTCATGCATTTCAACGAATATATGTTATTTTTTCAGTCCTTGAACTTCTTGGAAGAGTTCTCATAGGCTAGTACATCGAGTATCTTACACTTGCTGGCAAACTCAATGGAGATGGCTTCGGATCAATAGCTCAGTTATATCTGAACATGTAAACACTGTCATATCTCCATTAGCCATCAGGTTGAAGAACCGGACATGTCTCTTCCCTTTTTACAGGAAAAGCGATGAGTGACATCCTACCTGCCAATGACCTATCCCCAGCCAGTGATTTCAAGTCAACAAACCAGTTGCTTTCAGAATTCCAGTTTTTTTTTTTTTTGATGATGTTAAGTTATCACTATACAAGGAACATATAAGCAATTTGATGTACATATCGAGCAGACACGTCAGTATGATAGAACACCCTAGTTCCAACCAAGCGATAAGCACTTCTTTCCTGCCTATCACTATGCTAGTTTGCCAACCCTCAACAATGAACAGCTCCAACTATAAGAACTAGGGTGTTCTAAGGTGCACTGTTAAAAAAAGGTCTTGTCTGAGTGGAGTACTAGTGGCATTCATGATCACAAAGCAACAAGTTTAGTGGCTCCCCAGAAAATAAAATCAACTAATAAGTTGGCCACTACAGCTTAACGAGTCCAATGTATTGTCACTGATTTTGGTCCCAAGGTAGTCTTGACCACCCATAGGCCAAGCTTGGAGTAGACAAGGAGCAACTAATAAGATAATTTTGGCCCACTGCTCAAAACATCAAAATTTAGATTCTCCCATTCACTCAATTGTCCTGAATAATCAGCAATTTAGAAGAATATAAACATGAATGCTGAACAATAGTTAGTTAAAGCAACAAGTATGTCAGGATGTATGCACGGCAGATTTTGCAACTTGCAAAGATCATCCAGATTACACATAAAAGTAAAAGGTCACTTGTGTGCATATATGCGCTTATAACATTGGCTATATGGTTGTTTTAAAAATGCAGGACTTGCCACAATTTTCCCTACTTGTGGTTTTAGGCATTTAACAATGTTTGGAAGTTGTTTGGTTGACAGCCATAAGAGTGTTAAATCCTTTTCTGTGATCTGGGTCCCATGTGTCAATGACTCTAAAAAGTGTGCATTGCACAATTTGTTAGTTAAAATGTGCAGGATTTTTGACTGCCTCACTTTAGCAAGCTTGGAAAAGAGAGCATGGGAAGCCTACGCAACCTTAGAAACAAACAACATAGGCACATCACAAACTGAACAACAATAGTTCCACATGCCGTGTACTTGGTTAAAGGAAGCAATGGAATGCCCAATGATCATTATAAGCCATCAAACATCCATATAGTTGGGCAAATGGCAAAGGCAAAAAAAAAAAAAAAAAAAAAAAAAAAAA
>CM002486.1:16818059-16865100 GCA_000325765.3 Leersia perrieri | reverse complement strand
CGGGGGGGACTCAAAACTAACAAATCCTTGTTTTGAGCAGAACCTTGCACTGTTTAACTTCAATCCTGAATTTCTAAAATATAGCGTGACACAACCAAATATAGACAAGTAAAAAAGAGAACAGATCATTTCTTAGCAACTGATGTCGAAGACAACAAGAGAGAATACCAGTAATAATTCATTGTGATATAAGTTAAACATCATTACCACCATACAGGCTTCCTCAATCGCAACAAGCTCGTCCAATCCTCAAATTGGACTGTTTATACACCGAAAGAAGGCCCCTCACAATGATCACCACAATCTTCTAGTTATTTCGCGGCAACAACAAGCAAGCATAAAAACAACACTAAGACAACAGCAGAAGTACTCTTAAAATAAAATTCGCTAAACTCGAAGCTATACGGGGTAGGAAAATGTTTTACTGCGGTTGAACATAGTAGTAGGCCATGGGGTCGGTGGCGGGCAAGCCGGCAGCCGGGTGGGGGATCCCGGCGGCGACGGCGGCGGCGGCCTCGGCGTCCTTGGCCTCGTCGCGCGGCACGATGTCGACGAGGAAATCGAAGACCTCGGTGCGAGCGATGGCGGCGGCGATGTCGGACTTCTGGAGCGTGCGGCGCTTGTTCTCCTCGGCGTGCGCCCACCCGCGGTGGGTGAGCTCGAGGATGAACATCTCGCAGGCGCGGGCGAACACGACGGGGGCCTCGGCGGCGATCATGCGGACGTCCTCGTCGGCCTTCATGATCTTCTTGATGCGGGCGAGGGGTAGGTTGTGGTTCTTGAAGTCGGTGGTGTGCTCGATCTCGCGGTACTGGTCCGCCCAGAAGCTCTGCAGCTGCGCCGCCGCGGCCTGCTGCGACGCCGCCGTGGCGGCGGCGGAGGCGGCCGGAGGAGGCGGGGCGTAGAGCGCCGGCGCGTGGGCGTAGGGGCCCACGGGAGGGGCGTAGGCGCCCGCCGGCGGGTAAGGGACGGGCGCGCCGAGCACCGGCGGCGGCGGAGGGGGAGGAGGGGTGGTGGATTTGGGCTCCATTGCTTGCTAGGGTTTCAAGGTGGGGGAGGAGGGGAATGGAATGGGGATGGAATTGGAATTGGGGGGAAGTGGTCTCGACGGTTGCTGCCGATGCGGAGCGTGGTGGCTGAGTGGGGAGGGGGAGAAAGGGAACGAGGCTTTCGTTGGCGTGGGGGATTAATTAGCGTTGCTTTCTGGATTAATTGCGGGATTAATGAGGCGGCAGTGAGGTTAACAACTTGCCAAGACATTCCGTTGCAGAATTTCGGAAGAAGCCACTTGAATAAAAAGATTTACGATGAATATTGCAGAATTTACGATGAATAGATTAAAAAAGAAAATAAAGATCTTATGAACATAGACATATAACTTTGTCATAATCATAGAGATATTCAAAATAATATAAAGTAAATGAACACAAAAAGATTAAACACTGATAATATAAAACACGACAAACCATCCACGTTAGCAAGTTTGTCATTTACCTGTTTAGTTGTTTTTAACCCTGATGGTCCAATGGTACAACACTTCTCGTACGAGAACCAGCACTAGTTTGTGAGAAAAACAATTAATTCAAAAATATCCACCAATTTTCTTCACAGTTCTCTGATTCCCTTCTTCTATATTCTTAGGTCCACTTGAGTTGAAGGAAAACAAAGAAATTTTGGAGGATTCCAGTTCTATACAAATTTTTTTTCCCTAATGTACTTTCAAACAAATGATTAGACACTATCCAATTCTATAAGTTTCCTATGGAATGTGCTAACCTATGTAAATTTTGGAGGAATTTTAACATGAGGTCTAACCTCATGGAAATATTCCTATGTGTCTATTTCTTTCCTCCAATTCATGCGTTTTTTATGCGGTCCTATCAAATGATCAATTCGATCATGTGTTTTTTTTATGTTTTGCAATCTTTTGTTTTACACATGCATTTCTATAAAAATCATGTGTTTTTTCTATTCTTCCGTTTTTGCAATCATTCGTTTCAAAGGGGGCCTTATTGTTCTTCTGTTTATCCCCTCTGCCGCTAGAAATAGGAGCCCAACAACAGCGCAATAGTGATGTTCGGTGATGGCGACGTCCTTCTCCGGCAGCGGCGACGCAGCAGATAGAGGCGACTATGGTAGAGCCATCGATCTTTTTTTTCCTTTTCCTTCTTTTATTTCTATTGGTTAAATAGAGTCCATGTTATTTCAAACACCACAAAACGTATACTCTGTTTTACATTACTCAACGAGCTCTACGCATCAACGGTCTCTGATCATCTGTTTGAGGATTGGTTTAAAAGTTGAAATTTCATTCATTCATCAAGTTATTTCCCAAAATTCATTTATTAGACGACTGGTATTACACAACCATTTTTATATGTTCTAAAATACAAGGTGTGTATTGATTACATTGTTAGATGCATTGGCAATATAATAAAGTAAAATAAATATCTATGGCATGTATTAGTTAGTTTGTACTCCCATATTAATAGTCATAGGATGTGTCTTATCCAGGCTAAGGTTGCTATATTACAAGACGAAGGTAGTATTAAGTAAATGTATGATTATTTTTTTTATCTTTTTGTTTAAGGTGGTTATGTCTTCTATCGTGGAACAGAGGGAATACCCCTGTTATAACACGTATGATACCTAGGTATCATGTTATCCTGTTACGAGCGAGTACACGTCGGTTAATCGGGCTCAATGTCTTAACAATAACAATAGCCAGTCTATCAGCGTGATCCTATTCCGAAATGAGATAGCACGATATAAGGATTTTGACTTTTTTAGCAATGTTTAAGTATCATTTATTTTCTTTGAGACATACTTTGTACTTTAAGCGCAACTTACTGTATTTTATATTTACATAAATTTTTTATAAATTGAATGGTGAAATATTTGAAGTAAAAAAGTTGAAATTCTTACGTTATGAAATGGAGGGGTAGATATCATGCTATCACTTGCTGGATATATGGGATCTGTTTTTTTAGTATTTTTGTTTTAACGGATCATATTAGACTATTTTTTAAATTCATCGTATCTTAATTAAGCTCGATGCCGTAGTACTAGTGTATTACTACTCTAGTTTCCTCTGTAGCCACAAATTCAGAAACCGCGCCATATCGCTAGATGATAACGGACACCAAGCTGCACACACGCTTGACGATAGGAAGGATCTTCTCGCCGGAGGGGAAGCCGGAGAAGATGTCGGCGACGCACTTGTCGCCGGCCCGCGCGAGCACGTCGCAGCACTCTCTGCTGAGGCTCGGCACGCGGAGGACGAGCGTCTGGAGCACGTCGTGCGCGCACGCCGGCGACGTCCGCACGATCGACTCCCAGCAGCCGTCGTCCGCCGGCACCGGCACGCTCGGCCTCCTCCCTCCGGGGGTAGCCGCCCGGCCATTAATAACGGCGACGGCGGCAGCGTCGTCGGAGTCGTATTTCGGCGGCGTCTCTGCCGCCGCCGGTGGCGCCGCTTCGTCGTCCGGCGTCTCCGTCACCGCCATGGTGTTCCCCGCAATGGCGGCGAGGAGGAGGAGGCAGACGGAGACGGACGAGAAGGGGTTTGCCATTGTTTGCGTCGTGCACTCGTCGGAGTTGAGACGACAGAGGGGATCTGCCGGTGTAGCATTATTTGTAGCGATCGAGATCAATTAATGGAACCAGTCGTAACGCTACTATGCTGTAGTAGTTTCATTTCTATTAATAGAAATGGGAGGGGAGCTTGGCTCCTACTCTTGCTCAAAAAAAAAAAAGTCGTAACGCTACTGAACAGTGAACACTGATGCTCACATTGATGTGTCCGTTGATGCGTTAGGCAAAAGCCAGCCAGCGGCAACGTGTGTCAGTTTTGCATCCTGGCACGTAGCCGGCATTTGCGTTGCTTAAACGGCAGATCGAAGTGATCGACCAGGTGCTACTTGGACTGCTAAACAAAAAGTTGCATACATGAAGTGTCACATATATACATTACATCACACAAAGAAGTACTAGAATGGAAAAACAGAAGGTTGGTAGTTTTGTTATTACCGTGTGCATGCACATTAGCAGTATGACAGTCAACTAACTATTGAGATTCCAGGTCTGAATACCAGACTGACACACCGAAAATTATAGAACAGTATATTCACCGTATCATTTCAAAAACGATAAACAATATATACTCTATACTCTATAGGACTGTTCGGTTCTAGGCAAAAAGAACCTTCCTTTGATATCTTATTCTAAGGCCTATTATAACTGGCCTTTGCATTATGATTAGAAGAAGAGAGATAAATCAGTAAACATAAAATCTCTAGATCACTTGTATGCCAGGGAAGAAAGAGCCTAAACCGCTAAAGAAAAGAGACTGATCGGCAGCATATTTACAGGAGTCTACAGCAGCAACTCAGGGATGTATGTTGCACTTACGTATAAACACATTATCAAAACTGACATATTTGGACCAGTATTTTTGGTATTTTGCCACTCCAATCTCAAGCCAAGGTTTCCGATTACCATTATAGTGTATCACAGCTGCTCGATCGATATCCTTTTGGTTGACATTTGGCTTGTATCCTAGTCCCAGGAGATGCCATTTGTGATCAAGAGGGAAGGTCCGGTTCCAGAAAGTCACAAGACCAGCAGGGAGTGTTCCTAACTTCCATAATAGTCTATGTTCATTCTGCAGAAATGATACCCTTGATCAAAAATATGATCACATTACAGAAAATCAAATCAAATCTTGGTTACTACAGTCTTAACGAAACCAGATTAATTAAAAAGGAAGAGTTCATTAGCAAACTTGTATATCTTAGAGAGGTCAAAAACTGCAATTTTGCCTTGCAGATTGTTTGCAGTTGTTTAAAACTCACCAATTTCTGCCAGTAGTGGTAAACATCAGTAATATTCTGCTTTCTCCACTCAGACAAATCAAACATGTTCATGCCATATGCCCATCCACAAGCATGACAATCAAAATTCTTTGCAATAAGAGGATTTGAGAAGTTGAGGTACCTATCGAACCTATGGAAAGTCTCTCCACAGGTTTGGACAGCACCATTGACCTTGCCTTTCAAATCTATTGACCAAAGTGCAGTTAGGTCCTGCTGGACTACAATATCATCATCAAGAAACAACACCTTGTTAAGCTTTGGGAAGATCTCAGGAAGATAGAACCTCAGATGATTGAGAATTGACAGGTACTTGGGGTTCCGGAACTTGGGGGTTTTATCAGGCTTGTCATGCTGGATTCTGAAGTAGTAGTTGATCATGAAATGGGACTCCAGCTGCCTCAGAACTGGACTGTAGCTTGAATTTAGCCATGTAAAATCTGCAATGTTCTGAACTTCAACAACAGCTTTGTCCTGAGGATTTGACAAGAACCACATTCTCATTGCAGTGTAATTAAGTTTATCCGTCACAATATGGAAGACATGGTTTGCTGGTGCCTGCATTAAAATGTGGGCAAAGATGTTAGAACTGAAACATAAGTTGATTTCCCACGATTCATAGCAGTGCATTTAGTTGTGTATACACCCTAATATTGGTAAACAACTGTAACTTAGCATGTCGAATTGCTGAATTTACAACTACAGAAGCCGCCAGTATGTTATCTGAGAATAATGCATAGTGCTGTAGTTTTGGGTCTTCCAACTTTTCTTCATATGGAAAAAGCTTGTTGCTGGAGCGGGAAGAATAATACTCGTTCGTAAGCCGCAATGCTAGACAATACAGTCCTTTTGGTAGAGCTTTAGCCGCTACTTGTGTGACATAGTTAGCCTCTTGCTTGTGAGTCTGCATCTGTTCCTCTGTAGAGTGAACCACTGCTTGTAGCTTATTGATTGCAGCTGCACAATTCCCGTGGACTTGTTTGACATTTGCTAATGTCAACTCCATTTCTCTGATTCTTCCATGAACACTGTATATGCAATAAAATTGGGTTAAACAGGTAAGAGATGTTGAGTTCCTATAACCCTGACACCAGGTAGACATCATCATTGGAAATGCCAACCGTGAAGAACTTTGTATAACGATGAAAGAGGTAATACTTCTTTGGTAATTGCTCATCACTGGTTGCATCACTGAGTGCCTGCTGGATATCCCTCATCCTTCTTCGGAGAGCCTTTACAAATCCATGATTGCCTCTAGAAGATAGAAAACCAATATATGTTTTTGCTCTTTTTAACTGATCCCTGAGAACACGTATAGTACTATCTGGAGAAGCTGTGGACTGACTGGTATTACTGCTAATTGCCCTTGCATCAGACTCCTCTGAGGTAGCATGCTCAGTTGATCTACCAGCAGTATGACCCTGAAAATTAGTCCACTAGCAGCTAAATAATTATTTAATCCTGAAAGTAAATAACAGGGTGTTATGGGTATTAGGCCCAATGGGCCCATGAACAGTACCCGCGGTACTGTAGCAGAGGATTAGTTGTTGGTTAGGAGATAAAATTAGATGAGTTTCTTTCTTGGAAGTCAAGTCGTACCATCTATATAAGGATGGGATTGTATCAGTTTTCATTAAGCAAAGAATAATCAAGATTAGTTCCTCAAGTTCTAGCCCTAGAATCTCCTCTCATCCCCACTAAACCGACGTCGCCCGGTTATCTTCCCGGCGATGTTTATCCAATAATTGTGCCCATATCAATTTGGTATCAGAGCCAGTCGTCGCCGCCATGGATGGCGAGCATGATCGCCTAGGCAAGGACAAGCAACGCATCAACAGCAAACTCGATCTCATCTTGGCTCAACTCGTCACCATCGGCGAGAGATTGGAAAGTCAGGCCACACGAATCGCGCATGTGGAGAAGCGGAGCCCCGGAATCCGTAGGGAGAGAGCGACCACTGTGCGCACATCGTGCACGAATGTGATCTCTATGTTCAAGCCGCCATACACAGTGACTGCGTCATCGCGCCGAGCACCAACCTTACCGATGGATGGCGCACAAAAGAAGGCCAAGCAGGGGGATGGAATCCTCGGCACCGCACCGATGGCCGCAAGGCCTGGAGTGGTGTTGCCCCTGCCAAGCTTACACAAGGCGGCGCCATCATTTCCAAAGGCCGTGTTGACTTCATCTAACAAGGATCCCTTGCTTCCTTTACCAATCAGTGGCACAGCAACGTTGAAGACAGCAGACACCAACCAGTCTGTCGGAATCATTATGGAGCTGAAATCAGACCTTGCCAAGCCGAAGGCTATGCAGCCGTTGAAGCAATCTGCGGAGGTGTGTTCGAAGCAGGAGAGGTCCGAGGATACGGCAAAAACTCCAATCATGACCACATCACTTTGCCTCAGGCATGGGGTGGCCTCCAGGGTGAAGCAACAGAATGGAATAAGCCGGCGGAGGCATCTTCCATACAAATTTCGACAGCAACAGTGCCTTCGTCGCCGGTGGCCTCACCGCAAGGGGAGACGGGTGCGATTCCTGCGATCCCATGGGTGCAAGTCGCGAGCAGAGCAACCAACATACCGATTTCCCTGCAAGACCGGTAGGATGTTTCCCGGATTTGCGTATATTGCTGCTTCTGTGTGGATTTGGAAAGCGACGATTGCGGCAACAATTGCTCGGCAAGGAGAGTTGTGTGCGGAGCGAACAGCTTGGGATCCCGGCAGGCCATGCGCACCAAAAAAATGTGCGCAGATGCCTCTGCAAGGTGACGCGCGACGGGCGCAGGGCAGGTACGCGGCATCGGCTTCTGTGGGCTGCAGGTGCAATGCGACGAGCCGAGATGCATTCAGCCTTGGGGCGCACGAGATTGGAAGCGCCAGGAGCGGCACACGCAACAGATCATCGATCTGCTTCGTTGCATGTCGGACGACAAGAGAGTTGCATGTTCCATGTGAGAAACGTCTGGGCTGGACATTTGGTTTGGATTTGCCAAAACGAGCATTCTCTCACGGTGCACTACTCTCGGGCTGGCCCAATAAGCTCCTATGGAAGGTGCCAGTATCTTTTCTAAGTTGCTTCAGCAACCGACCATGGTGGGTTTTCATGTCTGGGCCAAGGTGCAAAATAATTCTATCTTTGAAGGCCTTTGGCTGGGGTCCCCCGGTGTTTGATTAGATGATGTGGCATTTCACAGTAATCATAGATTTAATTTTTCAATAATATAGCAAGTCGAGATGTAAAAGGCTTAGGTTTTAGGTATTTTGTCCGGGTCACGAGTCATTCAAGCATGCAGCCCAGGGTCGTATTGCAGCTCGAGGACGAGCTGCTTGAAAGGAGGGATGTAATGTTATGGGTATTAGGCCCAATGGGCCCATGAACAGTACCCGTGGTACTGTAGCAGAGGATTAGTTGTTGGTTAGGAGATAAAATTAGATGAGTTTCTTTTTTGGAAGTCAAGTCATACCATCTATATAAGGATGGGATTATATCAGTTTTCATTAAGCAAAGAATAATCAAGATTAGTTCCTCAAGTTCTAGCCCTAGAATCTCCTTTCATCCCCACTAAGCCGACGTCGCCTGGCTATCTTCCCGGCGATGTTTATCCAATAATTGTGCCCATATCACAGGGAAACTATCATTGTCCACTGGGAGAAAACACAGCCTCTGGATTACACTATACAATCAGACAATTGAAGTGGGATATGAAGGTTTTTATAAAAATTAAAACATTGATTGATAATAATAGTTATTAAATTTTCTTCATCTAGCATTTCTACACAAGAAGCAAAAAGGAAAGGAGTGTAGCATTAATTCTGTTCAAGGGAAAAGAGACACCAACAAATTGATCAGTAGGGGGGAAGGTACCTAGGTAACGAACATAAGATCCATTATCAGCACAAAAACCAGTCACAACTACTAGTTTTGTCAGTTAAACAAAGTACCAAATTTTGGTGACATACGCATATTCCTCAATGCGAACAGCCTACATGCATCTGCAAACTGAATGTATTCCTATTATGAATGAGTTTCTTGAAAAATGCCAGGATTGTTCTTTAATTTGATCCTATACTCATCAATCCTACACATATTACTAGCAAATTCACTCGTTCAGCAGGAATGCACGAAAGCATCCACTGAACAGTAAGACTTTACCTTATTCAGTATAATATTCAGATCTCTAGCATTGCCCAATGCGAGGACTTTGTTCTCCCCCAATTTACCACCATTGATTAGGCCACTCGCTTTTCCGAATTTATCACCGTCTTTCTCATCCACAGCAATAACCATTTTTTCTACATTGTGTGCACCATCATCCTTGGCTCCTCTGGATTCAGTTGATCTGCCCATACCACTGCCCTGATCAACAATGTGCTGAACCAAACCCGCCTTGAGTGCAGCAGCGTCAGATGCAACCGTCTGAATAGGCTCCTTCACTGCATCAGATGCGTCCTAGAAACAAAATTTCACCAGTAGTATAACATTTAGATCGCAATCTTACCGATTCATTTCGAAGGAGAGGGCAAAAAACACCAAATGGCCAAATGGGCACAATTGTATGCAGAAATCCACCTGTTGTAGAGCATTTATCCCCTTCCGTACCTCCCTCCGAGCAATCTGTGAGAAGAAAACACGTCAAACGAATGTGATTTCAGTTTGCCTCTAATGTGCTGGTGAAAACTGGTGGCGATGGGGATTCCAAATGCAGCCTCACCAGATTTGACGGATCGTGGCCAGAGCCGCTCCCAATCACTGCGAACGAGATCACACGAATACACGATAACACCAATCAGCAAAACAAATCCAATCGCATTAGGTTTGATGAAGAGAGAAGCAGATGGGGATCGAGTGGCCGTACGGATGTGGCCGGGGAGGTGGGAGATGGGGGCGCCGCCGTCGAGCAGGAGGGGCGGCGCGACCACAGAGGCGACGAGCAGCGCCAGCACCGCGTCCCGCGTCCTCCATTTCCACCGCCACCGGCGCCACCGCCGCGCGGACGTCGATGATGCCGCCGCTGCCGCCATGGTCGGTCACCGCCGCCGCGCAGGAGCTTCGTTCGACGAGGCAGGGAGGCCTTCGCGGGGTTTCGTCCAAAGCGGTGGTGCGTGGCTACTTCCGGATTTTTCGTTCAAAGCCAAAATTGGGTCCTGAATCCGTTCAAAAAGAAACATTTTTCGTTCAAAGCCAAAATTGGATCCTGAATCCGTTCAAAAAGGAACGTAGGGTCCTAAATGGAGATATTCTCCTTACTTTTCCAAAAAAATCTTTATTTTTGTATATTATAAAAGTTCAAGATGAATCTGTCATCTTTCTGCGCACCGGATTTTGTCCGCCGTTAACGTTATGATGACGTCAGTGTCTGTTTTGCTGACATCATTAAAATCGGCCTAGGTGTGGTCTGGAAGCGGGGAGGCACGCGATGAGAGGGGCACGTCACTGACGGCCGCGTGGAGGTGGCGCGGCCTCCCTACAACCGGTCGGGGTCGTCGTTGTTGCGCCGCCGGTCGGGGATCGCCGTCGTTGCGTGGAGGGGGGTTGTCTGCCGGTGAAGCGCCTTCATCGATGGCCACCGGCTGCCGTGAGGAGACTGTGGGCCCGCCAGAGTTGATGGTGCGCGCAGGAGAGTAGGGCCGTAGTCGATGCCTGCGCCGTCCGTCGGGGAGGCGGGGAGTCGCTGACGTTGCCTGGCCTCCTCTGGATCTGGAGATGGGCGGAAGAGGGGTGTCGCCCTGGACGACGCCGGCGAGGGGTGCCGCCTGGACGACAACGCGCCGGGCACAATCGCAGACTGCGCTGGCAAGGGGCGGCGCCTGCGACGGGCGCGAACTGCGGGCAAGCGGCTGCCCACGCGGCGTGGAGGGAGGCGTCTCGTCGTCGCCGACGTGCTTGCCGCCGTGCATCTCACCGGAAAGGGGATCAGGGAAGTGAGTGAGGGGAGCTAGGTTTTGCTCCCATCCTCACCCGGTGTTGACCTAGATCCGGGAGGATCCTGGCCGTCCGATTCAATAGGACGGCTCACCTCCTTCCCGAGTCGGGCCGTCGCTGAAAATGGGCTGCCCCTATTGGGCAGTTGGGTTGCCGCCGCTGGCTCATTAATGGGTTGCCGCCGCTTACTCCGCCACACGCCTCACGGGCCGGACCTTTAATAGGCCGGTCGGTAATAAACAGGCCGAAATCAATTTTTATTTAAATACACCGTCTAAATTTCTTTTAATTTTCTAATTTCATTTATATGCTTTATTAGCTACTAATTTGCTGCAAATTATGATAAATAATTTTTTATCACTCGGTAAACTATTTGGCTCGTGGCTGCCGCCGCTCCCGGTGCATGCCAGATCTGCGTCGTCGCGCATCACGGGAAGGGAGGAGTCGTGCGGCGAGGGAGGAGGCGCCGTCGGTGTGTGGTGCAGAGGGAAGTCGTCGTCCCGCGGCGCTAGGGAAAGCTCCGTCATTGTGCGGCGCAGGGGAAGTCGGCGCGCCGGCACAACGGGCCCGGCGGGAGGAAATGAGGATAAGGCTGGCTCATTGTCGGTGCTTACCCTTGAATATTCCTTAAAGATTTAGCTTTTATTTCTATAAACGGTATTTCAAGCAGTGGAGACATGTTTATGAATCATGGTTTTTTTAGGTAAATCTAATTTTATAAGTATTATATATAAATAAATAATTTAAAAGCTTCGTGAAATTTAACATAAGCGTAAATATTTAAGACTGGAGTGAGTAGTTTTATTTAGTTTTTTAATAAATGGTTTGCCCCGTTGATAAAAAAAAAATGATACACACAAATACAAACCAGTTTAGCAATTGCACTCGGCCGAGATACACTCATGGTGCAGTGGCTAGGGTAGCTGTCATGCAACCCATCATCCCATGTTCAAGCCTCCTCAACATGTTTGATGTGATATAATGAAATATATAGTTCTTCTTTTTCTTGAAATAATTGACAGCAAATTCTTCCTTAGTGTCCAAGTCCAACAGTTACACTTGGCCGGACACACATATTCAGCTAATCTGGCTTAAATGCCTCGAGTTGATAGGCTTTTGTTCCCAGTACTTTCTTTTTGCATTTTTCTTCCGAATGGTATTGTTAGAATAACAACATAACCTGAAAATAATCCATCTAAAAGCTTTGTTACGTGATAAAGGAGAGTAAATTCCCAAATTAATTTTAAATGTTTCTATTGTGTGGTTAGAGAATTATAATGACAAAATTAGAAATGAAAAAAATTAAAAAAAAACACTTTATTGTGTGGTTAGAGAATTGTGATAGCAAAACTAAAACTAAAAATCACTCTAGATATTACCTTCAATGTAAGACTCGTTAATTTATTGCAAATACTTCTATTTAGCTAGATTAAATTTTGGCCCCCTAGTTATCACTATTTGTGCGTTTTAATGGTTGTATACTCCACATGCGCTCCTAGAAACTCCAATAGGTTGAGGAGCCAGTCGAGGACTCGAGGTCACGGCTCATGATGGCCAAGCTTGGTGAAACGGCCACAATACCCCACTTGAGACTTCCAGTATGTGGTTGGATCAATAGTGGTGTCTGTCTTTATATTGGGGAGCAAGTTTAATAAGAGAGCCACCTCCAATTTTAATTATAACTAACATGTATAATAGATTGGCTCTAATTATCTTATTCTATCTCTATATATTTAATGTGTTTATTTCAAAGTTTGTGTAGAGTAAGGAGCCCACTCTTCTTCATTTTCATTAATTCTCTTCCCTCTGCATCAGCTTAGAGTAAACTTGCAACCTACTATTATACGTGTTCTTAGGTCTTTAGAAGATGGACGGTTGTTCTTCCTTCGTGCTCTAGCGGCATCTACTCTTTTTTATTTGATAGATTCAAGAATGATACGAGACAAGCTCAACATGCAATTGTTGTTGATTGAAAAGATGGGTTTAGAGCCATTGGTGCATGTAATGCGACGATGATTTAGTTAGATCTATATACATGCTCCAAATCCATGTTGACCAAGAGATGCATGCTGACTGCTGAGACCTGGGGGGGGGGGGCGCTAAATCGAATGGAGATGAATTAGTAGTGCTTGCAAAAAATCTTCAGAAGGGGAATCTAAAACCTAGGGTCACATCTAATTAATGTGGTTTTGCATTTCTTTCAATCAGAAATTCATGTAGGCAAAGAATAAATCGTAGAAACATTTCTACAGTGTAATAAAAAGCATACCAAGCACCAAATTTTCTATGACACTTCGGTATTTATAATCTTCAAAACAAACAATCTCGATCAATAGCTCCATGCATGCATATGCATCGCGACATTATGCTAATTTTGGACCCATTGCTACCAGATGCACCCAAAGTCGATGGTTTAACAATCGTAACAAAATTCTGGTGGCAATAAAATATTACGCACATGAAAGTATACTTTTAGTAGGAATTTAATGACATCAGAGATATGCTACTGATTTCCGTCTTTCAAGCATTTGTAGTATAAGGAGCGTATTTGTGGGTAGGTGAGTGTGGCGTTGGGTGAGTAGGGTAGGGATGTTCCTGTGCCTCTACTATATAATCATTTAAAAACTACATCCAAAGTATATGGAGCCGAGTGCATGTATTGCATGCACAACAGCAGTGTTGTATATCATGTATCTGACGCAAGTTACAACAAGATAAGCAAATAAGGGAGGACAAGGAAGAGGCTTGAGGTTCCGGACAAGATATGGCAAGCGGCGCACCGAGAAAATAAAACTGAAAAGCTTACCACCGCAATTAGCCAAACATCCATGGCGTGTTCTGCCTGTCCCGGCCGCCGTGTAGAACTGTGGAACCTTGCACGCCAAAGAATTCTCCACTGAAAAGCCGGAAACGGCGACGAGCCGACGCCTGATCTTTGCCTGGAATCTCCAGACTCCATATATCTCCGGTTGATGGAGTTGCCGTTTCTGCAAATCTGAAATCTCCATATTTCCGGTTGCTGGTTTCAGTTAAACGGGAATGATGCCGAAATCAGGAGGACGTTACTAGCTAATGGCATGGCCAATGGCCATTTGTCAAAGTTGAGCCAAACAATGTGGCACAGCTCTAGATTCAGTTGCTTGCATACTTGCACTGCATGCATGAACCCCTAAGATTAGTCTGAATTTCCAATGTCTAGCGCTAGTGAATCCTCTGCAAATTCAGTAGTTAACCATCTCACATATGGTTATGTTTTATAATTCTGTGGTTAACCATCTCACATATGGTTTTCATTATAGGGGATTGTAAAACCCCACACCTAGAAACTCAGTAACATTTTGATCGACGATTATAGGTAGGTTCTAAAAAAAGTTAAAAAAAAACACATGATCTCATCAGATGTGACCATCGTTCGGTCTCACTTAGTCACTTCCTACTATAGTCTCTATCCTCTCATTTCCGCCACGTCATCGCAGCACCGCTGACGTGCACCTGTCTATAGCTGGCTGCCATGTGGGCCCTTTGACCCCGGCCGGCTCGATCGCCAAGCCACGTCGTCGCCGCCGTCGTCATGCGGCGCCGGGCCTGGGCCCCTCCTCGAGCACGGAGCGCCAGATGGGGTCCACCTCGCCCTCGCCGGCGGCGGCGAGCCACGCGTCCACGTCGTCGAACAACGCCCGCTTGCTCGGCGGCGGGAAAAGCCGGTCGCCGGGGACGCCGATCGCCGCCGCCCGCCCGTCCACGAGCGACCGGAAGAACACGTCCCGCAGCTCCCATCCTCCGCCGACGCCGACGCCCAGCCCGCCGCGGCACTTCTGCCACGGGAACTCGAATACCCCCGGCGGCCGCCGCCACGACTCGGCAACCTCCTCCTTCACCGCCGCCGCCGCCGTCGTCACCAAATAATCCTCAAACACCACCTCCTCCTTCTCCTCCTCTCTCGCGCGCTTCCGATCCATGCACGCCTTCGCCGCCGCGGGCGAATTATCCGACGATTTCAGCCTTGCCTCGCATGCAAGTACTCGTCTACGCAGAGAGCATATGATCGTCGTCGTCAGGGCGGCGGCGCCATGGCTGGTTTCGATTAATTGGTTATTAACTGGTCGGAGAGGGAAGAGGAAGAGGAGGAGGAGAGGGTGGTGGTTGGGAGAAGGGGGGCGAGTGGCGGTGGGTTGATGCTGATGAATGTGTCTGTCCATATATAAGCTCGCGCGCGCGTAGTGATGAGAAGAGGCCGGGGTGAGCGTCATGCCGTCAGGGACGGCCTCTGGCCTAAATAAACCTGGATCTATCCGAATAACCATGTATGTGATCTTCATCGTGACGCTCTAATCCAAATACTACCACCGTTCTCATCAAAAGTATCCCGTCCAAAAATACCTGCAGTCAAACATCAATTTCTTGATAATTTAATAATTGAAATTTTATATGTGAATATTATATTAATAGAATTGTCAGGTAAAGTGGTTATAATACCTCCTTCGAGATATCCACATATGTTAACATCATATCAACTAGAGAGAGTATATTTTTATAAGTTTTATAAATGTATGATTATAAAAGGAACGTATGTGGTAGTAAGTTTTTGATGGCTTTGGTTTTGTGAGTGATCAATAGTGTAGAGAATAAGGATATGGTTTATATCTAATTTGTTCAATATCTTGATTTTGGGGTTTTTTTGATTTTTTACTCAAAATTTTGGGTTTCATGTATGGTTTGAATTGAATAACATTGGTGTCTATGTATGTGATGATTTGAAGGGAAATAGTAAATATTATAGATAGGTTTTGATTCTTTATAGGTAGGTAGATAGATAGATGTAGCAATTTAATTTATTAGTCAAAAGTTAATAATACAAAATATAAAATAAATGTCATATAAAAAATCGAACGACATTTATTGCTATTATTGTCACTCTCTATATGTAGTTTTGTATCCGCCTTAAATACGCCAGCATTATGAGACAATAGAACGGTGTCGTATAGCACAATGTCATTAGAGCATTAGAATGATTGACATGCGTCAGTCTCGGATTCTCTCAATTTTTTGCTTTATTAATATCAAGTAACAAGTCAACAATATAAGACAAATGTAACGTAAAACTATGACGAATATAACAACCAATCCAAGAATGCATATCTTCTTATAGCATTATCGAATAATTGGCGAGTCTTCTGTGAAGTGTTATTTTGGAGTAGATGGCAGTTTTTCTTGTTTTGGTCGTATTCGAGTGAGTTGTTATAGACAACATAATATGTTCATGCTTATGTTAGTTTTTTTAGGTTGAGTTTATACTAGTTGATATGTAGATATGGCGAGTGTCGTTCCATTTTTAATGAAATTCTTCTCATTATCTATTAGGAAGATGTGTTGTTTAATTATGAGAGATGTGGTTTAAAGAAGTAGAAGGCTCAAAAAGAGTGACACTAAAAATTAAATGGTGTGATTAAACAACTGACATAATTTAAAAAATCGTAATATTTATCGGAAAACAATTGCTACACAATTAAATTTATATACATGAAACATGTTATGCTTTTAGTTATGCCCCAAAGAACGAACATTTTTATAAAGTTATCATTGTCCATAATGTGAGAAAATAAAATTATCATCACACAAATTAAGTTTTGGTTTCAAAAGCCATACTAATAAAAAAATAGAGTGAATTGCACAATGGACTACTCTTTTTACCATAGTTACACCATGGACCAGGTGGTAGTTACTCTTTCTTGGACTAGGTTAAGCAAATTGAGTTGCCTCGGTGCTTTAGACCTTTAGTCTAACCGTGTGAAACATCCCTCAAGCACCACATTTGCAAGCAAAAGGGTATCGGTGTGGGAGCCACAACTTGGACATCCTAGAATGTCTCTCCATTCGAAAGATTGAGGGCATCAATTTCTTTTTGCAAGAATTAATAGAAGCATGTTTTGCTTGCTCGGTTATCTGCATTGTGATGTTGCGGGAGCTCGAAGACCAATCGATCATCATCAGAGCAGAGGACATAGTCCTAGCTACATGGACAAGAGTAGCATCAGAGCAGAGGACATATTCCTAGCTACATGGATAAGAGTAGCATGTGCAGGAGCCCAATATTTTCGTTATTGTAATAGGAAGATTGCTATAGGCCTGTACTCTGGTCCAAACTAAAAAGAAATGCAATCTTGCATGGTGTTAAGTGAAAAGATTGACATAGATATGGTCCATTGTAAATCTTGGGTAAGAAATACTAGCTCATAGTGCAATTCACTCTAAAAAATAAGTCATAGTCTGACATCCAATTGTTCATGCCTTTAGTGTAGGGCACCGGAAGAAGAGATTGTCTTGTATTGCACCAGAACTTTTACTCATTCAACGTCTAACCAACGATAGATCGTCGATCCAACTATTTAGCAAAAAAAACAAAATAAACGATAAAACGAACAACTCACGAACACTTGAATGGACACAAGGGCACAACTAGTGTGACAGTACTCTCGGTTAATGTTGTTGCATACTCATGCGTGGGTTGTCGTGTCATGCATGCATTATTGTTTTTTTTCTTCCATCTTTGGATTAAATACTCTTGCTTGGGTTGGGTGTCATGCATGCGTTGTTGTTTCTTTGCTTCCATCTTTGGGTCAAAACGACCATAAAATCCGCTCGTTATAGAGAGACACATACATACAGCTAAGCTATAGCCCCCCTTTTCATGGATGTTTTACTAGTAGATAGGCATATTCTTTACAGATAAGTGTGACGAATAGTTAAGTTTATAATAATTATTAAAGATAAATAAATGGATTAAATATGATTGTTGTTGCATAAGAAAACAACAAACGGGTCCGAAGACCCTTTGTCACAAGAGCAGATCGAGACGGGCTAAAGGGGGAATTTTACATAGAATTTTTCGCACTTTTACATATTTATTTTTACATAGAATTTTCTTGGTGTTTATAGCTACTGTGGGAAATAGTATTTTGCATAGGTTTATTCCCGACACTTTTGGAGATAAGGGCGTAGAGAGGAAATGAATTGCTCCTTGAGGTATGACGGTTGTATCACGGTTAGGAGGTCCGTAATTCCCCTAACCATCATTTGGAACCAATGAGAAGGTGCCACGTCAAAGATGTGACCGAGAAGGGTCAGGCTAGGGTCGGCTAAAACTCTTGTTTCGGCCGAACCAAAGGCGCGTCTCTAGCCACCGCCTTTCTCCTAGAGACTGACATGTAGGCCCATATGGCGGTGCACGGTGGATTAGCTCAAGTTAAGTCGGTTTGCACTAACTTGTGGACCCTCCAATCCATGTACTCACGCGTAGTTGGCCAGATGTGTGCTTCTTTGCATGTCGGCTCTGTTTCTGCTCACTTTGATGTTCATTCATGCATGGACAATATTTCTCCAAGTACATGCGGAACTTTAAAGTCTAAAATCAAATGTTTGCAAGAAATGATAGTTTTACTTTATTATTCGAGTATATTGATGATTGGAAATAGGATTTAACGACCGCCAACAATTATATCCCCCACATCTCTCTTCTCACTCTCCGTCGCTGCTCCCTCCCTAGCCTCCATCGCCGCCCTTCTTCTCTCACAACGTCGGCTAGCTGGGGGACACCACCGCCACCGCTTCCTCCCCCACATCACTGGCCGTTGTCGTCCGCATCAGCTAGCGAGGAGGCGACCCAGGCTCCCTGCCGGTGGATCTGGTGGCGGGAGTGGCGGTCTAGGGCAGACAATTGGGGAGAATCCGATAGAGGGAGCAGCCAGTGGTGCCGGTAGGAGGACGATGCAAATCGGCGGTGGCAACATCAACGGTGGATCTGGTCGCTGAGCTGATCGGGGACCGTCGATTTCGGCTGCTGCGCTCCTGCCTTGAGTCCCTTCCCCTCTACTCCATATGCGGCGGCGACGACGACAACGACTTGCCAGATCTAGGTCAACCACTTTGTGATCTTTAATTTATTGTGTGATCGAGATGATTCATCTGTGATGTGTAGATTAGTTGTGGTTTGATTTTTCTTCTTCTTCATGTCAAAGTGAATGAAGGTTTCGGTTCTCTATTGTTGGCATCTTCCCCCCTCATTGGTGACGTTGATTTGGTGTTGGTTCCAAATCCAACACATAAGAGGATTTGGAACCAGCACCTATTAGATGTTTTGTGGAAGTGATAGTAATGATGAGATGTGTCACTTATCTCATTGGTGGGAGCGTCGTTGTCCAACCAATGAGTAGTGGCTGCATGCAATCACATAGGACCGTAGGGCCTGTTTGCTAGTTACGTGGCATCGATGGCGCGATGCTTCACAACTTCACGAATCAGCCGACAAAGGAGTTGTCCGACCACTAAAAGTCCATGTCTGCATGAACTCGCTTCACCGATCTCTTTGAGTTGGTCGAAGAGTACGTTTCGAAGGCACAACAAGGTTTGTACATTCTAAAAGATGAAAGAAGCTTCGGCTCTTGGTTTGAGATCGTATTGCTCTTCAACATACTAGACGATTGCCCCGACGAAGGTCACCGGCCGAAGGATGTTGGATTACTATTTGTGGCTGACTTACTCATCAGTCCCCACGGACGGCGCCATCTGTTGTTGCATCAAAACAAAAGAAGGGTCCAAAGACACATGACAAGGTATTTTCACACTTTTACATGTTTATTTTTACATGGCATTTCCATAGTTTTTGTAGTCTATTTCCTAAGTTTTAGTCTATTCCCGACAACAGATAAGGGTGTATATTCTCCAACAACTACTAAGCCATAATATTTGTTTAAAGAAGTTCTCTTGTAAATGTCAATGAATACTTTTTTACAAAAACACTATTTAGGAGCTCACCAAGCATGTGTGCTATAATCCCATAAGTATAAGCTATAAAGAATGGGCCAAACAGGCAATTTTCCCAAGTAAATGTCATTTTACGAAATAGCAGCAGATGTGGACCATCGAATCAAAATATGGACGACTCAGATTGCTTGCAGTCCTTCTTGTACAGTTGTAGCCTGATCTCAATCCTTGTTGTACTAAGCAATTAGCTGTGCATGCATCACCTGTTCTTGGCGTTATACTATAACCAATATTACCATCCATAAAACGGCCACATTTGAAACGCAATGGAAGGAAACTTCCATCCAGATTCCCCCAAATCTTATGACTTTAGCCTTTTCAATTAACCCTTTCACTTTCAGGCAAGTTCAAAACACTGCTACTGCCATACAAGTGCAAAAAGAACACAAATACGCTTTCAAATTGGTGGCAATGAGAACCAACAGATATGTTAGCCTGGAATCTTGATATCACTTGTGGTACACAATACAGTTGTCTCCTTAGATATTATCTAAATAATGTGCAGGGCTGCCAAATAGCATGTCAAAAATGCAATATTGCATGAAAAATTGCAGCATGGCCCATAAAGACTTGGAGAAGGTATGTAATATATAGCACTAGAAAACTATTAGGACCCCCTTATTCAAAAATAGATGAATGACTTCGGGCCAAAAAAGTTTGGTGATTATGTAGAGCAAAGAAAGGGGACGAACGCATGTCAGCTATAAGAAGTGGAAAAATATCAATCCCTGATGAAAAAAATCATGATACGGTGTTAGGTTGATTTTACTGCTGATGAAAGTGACTTCAGAAGAGCTGGTGACGGTCTTCTTAAAGTGTGCGTGAGAAGTATCATCAGTGACAATAGTGTCAATGCCCCAGCTTGGTGAGCAGAGCCCAAAGAGGTAGGAACATACATCAGAAGTGTGGATATTCCCAATGTAACCTGGTTTAAAAAGTAGTATAATTGCTTTTAGGCCATTTTGAGAAAAAGGAATACAGTGATGATTGATATCTTAACAGCAAATAAAACTGAAGGGCAGATTTTTATAGTTTTTTACCTGAAGGGCAGCCATTCCAAGCGTGCTTCCTATCAGAGACTTGACCACTGGATGCATGTCCAGTTTCCTTGCAGCCAACCATAAGCCACCCACAGACAATAAGGTGGTTGTTGCCAGAATTCGGTGATTAAGCTACAACAATGTAAACTCCATGTTAGCACAGGACATTGTGCTACACCAGAATTATAGAGAATAGTCTGTGCTCAGCATTCATAAATAAATAATAAAAACTAGTGGCTATAGGACTGTCCTAAAGTAGAATGAATGTCTTACAGGCAAAAGGAACTTAAGAGAATAAATCTGAAGGCACATTACAAGCAACGTCAAGACATCACAATATTTCAAACTCTATTGTTAGATAAAGAATTACCTGCACAGTGGATGTGTTTTCAAAAAAGTTACGTATGAAAGGCTCCATAGTGAACATATCTTCTGGTATCCAAGTGTCACCCATCTTGGGAAAAGTATTGTATGCATGCCCCTGTTGATAGCAAATTATCAGACAGACAGTACAAACGCTTAGATGTACAGAGAGGTTTTAAGATGAGAGTGACCATGGGCATACCGCATCATTGCCAGCAACAAATGCTCCAGATATGGCAGTAATGCCTACCACCACACTGACAGGAATTGCCAACTTTTTAATCTTTGCTGCGGAATTTACCCAATTAACTGATCCAGCTGGAGGTTCTGGCATCACCACTGACAGAGCAGTCCACAATATGCCACAATATATAACAAAGGCAGAGGTCAAATGAGTTGCTAGTCTGTATGGGCTGACCCTTGGTTGAACATACTCAGATGATGGTTCCTACAATGAAAAGAAGCATGATGAACACACATGTAACAAAATCTAGTAGCTCAACAAGAAGGACGTCACAATAGACTATAACTACCTCAAGACCACTTTTCACCATCCACCAGCCAATTAGTCCTTGTCCTGCACCAAGTGCGAAAAGAGCTGACAGCCTGAGTCCAAGTTGGCGGGTAACATACCCTTTTCCAATGAAATATGCAAAAGGAACAGAAAATAGAAAGCCCAGGGCTCTTCCCCACATTCTGTGTCCATATTCCATCCAGTATATAAATTTGAAATCTTCAAGGTTCATGCCTTTGTTCACCCTAGAAATGTTCATGAATGCTGATATTGCATTAGGAGAAAAATAATATGCAAAACAATCTCAATGAAATAGTAGTAGTTATACATGTTTGAAAGAGAAATTTGATGTGACTGATATTGTCCATAGGTTGGACAAAGAAAAGATCTTAACAAGTCACACGAATTAGTAATTAGAGCAGAAGTCACCTGATGCAGAATATTTTTATGATCTTTTCTCATACATAACTACCAGTTTCGTATCAATATCAAATTGTTTACACATAACAGCAAATTCATGAGTTCCTCTAAAACATAATTGGATCGAAGGTTTTGATATTAACCTAAAGAGTTCAAAATGTTTATCCTGGCAGCCTAGCATGTTTCTAATGGCCCTTACAGAACTGAGGCCTAATTGCAATACAAGTTCAACAGGATTAGTACTATAAGATTGACGTTTAGCTTAAACCATAGGATCATAACAGGGGATACACAAAATTGAACGTGCTACACGATCAGGCGGATCTGTTCAATTGATAGTATCCCATTGGGTTTTTGGCAGTAACAGACTGCAGTAGGACAATATATAAATGAAAGGCAGCAGTAGAACTCTTACCTCTTGTACTCAGGTGACATCTTGTATTTCTCGAATTCCAGAAGCCACTCTTCATCTGACATTGGAGGCAAGCTCCCTGTAAACTTCCAGTCAGTCATCGACAGCCCTGAGCGTGTAAGACGTGTGACTCCTCCAAGTATGACCAAGCAGAATACCCACGCAGCACATCCGAAGAGCCATATCCCAATGGCCTTCTGTGCTTGGGGCCCATTGGTAACAAGCAACTTCAATCCTGAATTTGCTGCTGCATTGGCCACACCTGAATTCAGCGTTGCCACAGTAGTAGCCATTTTCCTTGTGCAATGGCCCATCAAGGTCTGAAATGGGGCACATGAATCGGCTGTAAATTTTGTGAACTGGTTTCAACAGAAGTATCATTTTGTAGCACTTCAAAAGTTTTAAGAAATGGATTGCATAGGACTGATTGCAGGCACGTCCAAGCTTTAACACTCACAGTTCAATCACCCAAATGCTCATATATCGGCCCCTGAGCCCTGATACCAAAATCCACACATCCAAGTCGACACTAATGTTGCTATAAATTCGTAATACTGCTCCTATCGACATTTTCTTCTGTCCATCCCACTAAAAAACCGATCACGTCACAGTGTCACACTCACAGAGAGTTGACTACAATTCACTACCCTAGAAAATGCTTGCATCAACACGGCTCAACCACACAAGGCCACAAGGGGCGAGGAATGGGGAAAAAGAAAAACACAACAACGCGGGCACCTTGGAGCCGATTGAGCGGAACGCGTGGAAGGAGGCGAGGCGCGATGCGAAAAAGCCGGATCCCGTCGACCTCGGCAGCAAGGGCAAACCGCCGCAGCCGCCGCAGGAGCCGGATCCAACCCTAGGAGCGGCCGGAGCCGGAGGAAGGGCGCCCCTCGGGAGGCGAGGGGCCATCAGCGCGGACGCCTGGTCCTTCCCCCGGCGGAGCAGCGCCGCCGCCACCCTGCTCCCCATCATGATGGCGCGCGGAGGAAGAAGAAGAGTGGAAGAAGGCGGCGCCGAGGTCGTCGGGTTTTTAGAATTTGGGAAATTTTTGTGGGGTTTAGGAGTTGGTCACGTCGCCATGGTCGCTGATTATACCACAGGTGGTAAACACACGGTTTTGGGCTGAATCCGGTGATCCCACCGGAAAACGATGCACAAAACTGCCTCGTGATGCGTGCCGGTGCGTGCACAAGCTCAGGCTGTCTGGGCCAAATGGGCTCGTAGTTGTGTGGGCCTAATGGGCTCGGCCTTTTACGGAGTGTTTTCTTTATTTTTCTTTTACAGAGTTATTACCCACCGACTAGATTCAAATCACAAATTTGATACGGTGTTTGAATTTACGGCTAATATTATTTTAGTGATTGGCGACGTATACGTTGTCAATCTTAAAATATACCGATCCAGTTTTAGGAGGTGATCATATGGAGTAGGGTTTATGTGTGTTTATAAAAATAAGTGTGCGCATGTTCGTCGTCTATCGTATGCGGTGTTTCTTAAAAAAGGAATATCGTTTGGCACAACATTGCTTCTATTTCTCTCCCCCAAAAAGTTGTGCAGACAGGAGTATATCGTTTGATACAGCATTTGCTGCTTCTTTTTCTCTCTAAGGAGTTGTGCACAAGAGAGCCACAAAGAATCTGGTTTGCTAGAGTACAATACAACAGTGGCAAACTAGAATGTATGAGAGGAAAATATTTTTTTGCATCATTTGGTGTTTTTTTTTTGGCATATTACATGCTCCAAGTACACGAAATTAACCGCAGCATCTGCAGTAAGAATGTTGCAAAACTCTTAACCTAGTACAATGTTCAGCACCATGCTGAACTTCCCAATCCGGGATTCAATAATAACCTGAACATTTCAGAAATCTCATCCACACTATTCATCTTGAAAAACATTCAGAAGCTTCACGGCAAGCAATGCCACTATATCAGTAATTCAGTAATCAGTACTCAATCGAGATGGTCCAGGAGTAGAGTTCTTGCTCCGGCACGGCGAGCTCAAAGCTGACCAAGCCACAGCCATCGTCGTAGGAGAATTCATCCGCCTCTGAATCGACCACCACCCTTGTCGGCCTCGCCGATGAGTAAGCTCCGAACGTGCCGGAGCCACGCACCTTGAGCTCGACGCCGGCGTCGCCGGCGTACCTCAGCGCCGTCACCGCCCCGCCGGAGTTGAACATCCCGATCAGCCCGACCGGCGCGAAGGAGACGCCATTGCCGAGCTTCTTGATGGGGACAATGGTGAAGACCTCGTAGTCTCGCGACTTCAGTGTCACCGGCAAAGATGCGTTCTTTGGCAGGCAAGTCACCTCTCCTGAACAAAATGTTCAGAAAAATTCAGAACATTACTCTCCTGATCTCTGAAGATAATTCAGATGGCGTTTTCTTGGCAGTGTCAGTGAAACTGTGAAAGTGATGATTTGTTTGATTGATTGATTTACCTCCGATGTGCGAGTAAACGATCACATCGCCGTTCCAGTCATCGGCAGCAACGGTTGCGAGGTGATGCACGTCCTTTGCACGGATGACGCCGGTGACTGTCGTCGGCTGCTCGTCGTGGACGAGGTTCTTCTTCCCTAATTTGCACCAGCCGGCACCCTGGCAATTGAAGGCGCCAATCACACCGGAGTGTTCATTCAGATTCCATATCTTGAGAATACTGCAAAAGGCAAGCAACGACTTGGAACAGTTAATTGTCGTGTCATCGGTGTGATTAAATTGACTGGTAACAGAAAAAAAAAAGAGGATTGCTGCTTGCTAACCTCTTGCCATCTCTTGCAGGGTCTGAAAACAGGCAGTCGCTGGTTGGCCTGCCAGGAAGTTTGGCTCTCAGGATCGAACCGTCAGGAAGAACGAGCTTCTTCAGCAAATTGAAGTCATGGTTCCCAGGCTTGTCACTGAAGGATCACATATACACATCACACATGTGAATATCTATCTTAGCATCAAGTACTAATTGCACTGCAAAGTAGATAATTTTATTCATGCTGAAAAATATATTGTGGTTATACCTGACATAAATGGCACATCCACCGACTGCTCTTGCTGCAGCATGGTATTCAGCCATCGGATGGACGCTCTGTCAACCAAAAGAAATAATGATTAGCAGCTCAGACATAAGAGAATCCATGCCTCCGTGGTAGCAAAGTAGTAGAAGAATGCAATGGTGATTCTCACATGGAACATATCCCAATCTGGTTGCATGAATTCTCCAAGGAAGACAGTGTTGTATGCAACGGATGCAATGTGTATAGTATGTGAGGCAGGGTCTCTCGGCCAGAAATCATCAGAAGCTCTCACAACTGCACTTCTTTTAGAACTGCATCAACAATTTTACCGACATGTAAACAACCGACCACAATTTCAGGTGTACTGCACTAAATTGTGCCTTTCAAGAGCAGATCAGGCTCACCTGTACAAGTTATCAGTGTTGTGGCTCATGCAGCATATTATCCCATTGTCGCGGAAATTCCGGGCGACGGAAGCTTCTAGAGCCTGGTGATACTTCCTTGCCAGAAGCACCCTTCCACCATGACCAGCACCTAGTGTCTCAAGAATGTTCTGAACATCTACCTTCACTCCATCTATCCCAGCAGACACAAGGTAGGCGTGTAGCTCGTTGTAGAAACTGAAAACTTTGTCAGGGTTCACAAGGCCAAGGCCATTGGTAGTTATGCTGTTCAGAGCATCACAGGGTTCATTCTTCTGAATTCCGGGTGATGACACTGGGTACTGCATCTTTGATTCATAGTGCTCCATCCCATCAACTCCGGGCCTTACTCCACCCCAGTATCCGGTGATCGCGTGCCACACGTAAACATATCTGAATTTTTTGACACAAATTGTTAGGTCAGAAAAATGAATTTCGAGAAAATTGACAAACATAAACTGAATAAAAACAAGATGCTATTAGAAGAGAACATCGTACTTTAGCTCATGGTTGCCCTTAATTTCACTGACAATGTGTGCAAGACCATTTGCTGGATTCTCTTCCCTGTGGCCCTTCCTCCCATTTAGCTGAAACTTGTGGTTCTCCTTTATATGAGTCAACCTGTTTGCAAAGCTGGCAGAATAGGCAAAGTTCAGTTTATTCTTCAGACCTGAAAAGGACAGAACTATCACTTGCAGGTAAAGTAGATATGCTTACTTGGCCGAATTATCAGCTAACGATGCAACTCCTGCAGGATCCATACTGACTGATTGCCATCCGTCATCAATTATCACAAATTTAGGGGCAAATCCACCTTTTCCTAGACTGACAAATAAAACAAAAAAAAAAGAATATGGTGGGGTTCTGAACAATTATTATGTGGTAACCATTATCATTATTGGTTGAAAAAAGGACTGGTAAATACCTCTGTAATCCTTCCTTCACTCCTTCAGAAGTAACATCAGTATAAAACGCATCCCATGTGCACCAGCCAAACCAGTTTAGCATATCTGGCATCTGCAGAAAGGTGACCGTTAGAGAGTCTGATACACAAGAATGCATGTGCCAACATCAACATGTCTGCAAGAAACCTCTAATTACCTTCTTCTTTTCCCTGTGAGAAAACGTCTGCAAGTGCCTCTCAACAGCCCTGAGACAAAGTTGACTCATCGTCACTCGTGTGTTCTCATTGAAGAAGCAACGCATTGCAAGGAAAAATAATGCAACTGGCAAATTGGTTAAAGAAAAGAAACAATATGAATTTGTTGTGACAAGTAACGTCCAGTGTCCACATACTTGACAGAATTTGTGATGACCTCAAATGGATCCGATCCAGCACCGACGAAAACCAGATGCGTGCCTTCAAACGATTCCACAGCTGGGTCACCTGAATTATGATACATAAACACTACTATTATACATCCCATCAAGCAACTCTGAACTGTACTAAGTCAAAGGAAAGATTATAAATTTAATTACCACTCTCCAAGCAAATCTCGAGCTCATCATCAGAGTTCCCCTGAAGCACAGCACGGAACGATCCCTCCAAGATCGGCAGAAACACGGTGTACACCGCGTCGCCGTCGCCGTCGCCGGCAGCCTCGACGATAATGAACTGCGTCTCGAAAGGGATGTCACGGCCTGATGTCCCCATCCTCTGCGTCATCCACCACATCTTGAACCTGAACGTGCACATGAACCGCAAATCCCTGCATCACCAAAGTACTTTCGAGTTAACCACACTTATAAATTCTACTTGGGCATTAATTAAGTACAATGTTAAGTAAGATTCAAGAACGAATCAGAAACGAAATTGGATTGAATCAACAAAATTCAGTTCCAAAATTCTCTGCTTGAGCTGGATAATTGCCAATTTGCCATCCATGGCTGACATACCTGAGATTCCCGAGGGGGAAAATGCAGCGGCTGCCGGCGGTGGCAGACCGGACTCCGACGAACACGCCGGTTGTCATGCCGGCGCCGGCGGCCGGCGTCAGGAGCACATTGTCGCTCACCTCCGTCAGCACCGTGGCGCCCAGAGCCACCAGGCTGCCGTCCTGCACCGCGACGCCGGCACCCACCGTCATCTTCTTTCCTTCTCCGGATCAACGGCGAATGCCGGATTAATTGCTCGGTGGTCGCCGGCGGTGAGTGAGTGGCTGGCTCGTGCTCGTCGTCGGACACCGCTGCTTCTCCCTCCCCTTATATAGCGTTCCCAGCGACGAATTTTGCGATTAGCCCCCTCGTCGTCACTTGAAAAGAAAAGGGAGAATTTTTTTTTTTTTTGAGAAAGAGAGAGAGATGCCCACCCCGTCAGGTCGTGTTCAAGAAGATGAGTTTCGCAACGGGTGACAACTTTTGTCAAATTGGACACTAATACGATCCAAACTCTGTTTGAAGCTTAATTTAAGTCCTTGTTTGGGCGAGCCGACAGCCCGACAGATGCTAGATTTAAATTTGGAGCTGTGAACAAACTCAGCTGTAATAAGCTGAATCAGCGTGTGTCCTGGTGCAGCGCATCTGATGCGGATTTGGAAGTTTGCTACGCAGAGACAGCTCGTGATGTTGACTGCATGTGTTTGATTACAATTGTAGTATGACTACTGTTTTAGATGTAATTAACCGGCATAAGTACAACTAAGAGTCACGCGTATGACGTGATTAGCAGCTAATCATGTAATATTATACTACTAACATGTTTTTCTTCCCTAAAAAGTTATCACCTCTGTTTTCACATTATAAGTCATTTTGGCTTTTGTCAAATTAAGACTAATTTAAGTTTTATCAAATTTATAGACAAGTGTATCAACATTTACATCATCAAATTAGCTTCATATACATTTTTATAGTATATTTTTCTTGTGTTAAAAATATTACTACGTGTTATATACGTGGTTAAATTTAAAATAATTGAACTTTGCCTTTGGTCAAAACAACATTAATCCAAAACGGGGGCGCTACTTACATAAGATCTGTCTCAAAGCTAAACACATTATACATGAGCTCGAACTCTATTCGCCGCCGGTTTGACGAGTTTAGATTCAAAATCCACGTAGACTCTGAGTCGGATGACGCTGACTCACTAGAAACCCTCCACGTCAGCACGAGGTGTCCACGCGTGACACGGATATTTTGATTTGGGAACAACTTAGGATAGGAAGCGGTTAATAAAACAGCTAAGTGGGTAGGGCCCACCTGCTAAGCATCTCAGTGTAGTACATGATTAGCTGGCCATTTTTATACCCTGATAAGCATCTCAGTGTACTTTGGGAAGCTGCATCGTAGACCGTCTATGGTGCGGGCCCACAAGTCGGTGGGTGGCTAGGGACCGTGGGTATATATTCCGGTGAGATATATTTTCTGCAAACCCTGCCTTACATTGCTTTGTTTCACTCTGGTCCTGGGCAACAAGATCCTAAACTCATGGGTTTTTTGTGCAAAAATTCAGACAGGAGCTAGAATGGATAACAAGTTCTTTTTTAGCCTTCAGTCGATTGACCCTATTTGTTTCCAAAGACTTTTTAATAAGTCCCTGTCACATCGGATATTTAACACTAATTAGAAGTATTAAATATAAACTATTAATAAAACACACCTCATACTCTGAACTATTTCGCGAGATAAATCTATTGAGCCTAATTAGTCCATGATTAGTGAATATGATGCTACAGTAAACATTTGTTAATCATGGATTAATTAGTCTTAAAAAATTTGTCTAATGAATTAGCCTTTATTTATGTAATTAATTTTATTATCAGTCTATATTTAATACTCTTAATTAACGTCTAAACATCCGATGTGACAAGAACTTTTTTTTAAAAAAGTCCATAGATCCAAACACCACCTTTTCGAGTGTCGACAAATATATCGTGGTCTTCCCTACATTCAAAAGAAAATTACCACATGAAGAACGCTTACAATCAGTAGAAAACTCTCGACAATTTTCTTCATCTCAAAATGGTTGACTCGAGTATCACTTTAATATTTGTACTTGTAAAATACTAGGAGTTATATAGGATGTACCGTGTAGTTACACTCCTACTATACTAAACTATTATCTCATCTGTAAAACTTCCCACGTCACCGATTTCTCTATCGACGTATGGATGCGCTCAATCAAACGAAAAATTTTGATTTATGCACAAAATCTCGCTTGGTGAGAATTTTTCTTGGAACTTCCTGTGTTTGTCCGTATGCATGACGGCCGTCTAGCTTTGACCCACTGGATTATCTATCCATCTATCCGGATCTGTCACTGAGCTAGCGACGCATGCTTTAGCTAGGTGGGTTATAGGCCCTAAGATCAAGGAATTGGGTTATATGCCAGGAAGAAGGCTAGGTGGCCTCGTCGGCTCATCTTCACACATGTGCGTGATCTGCATTGAGAACGACAGCCAGCGACATGGACGGAGGAGGACGAGATGCGGATGCAAATGTGGTCCGGCGCCGGCCGCTGGGGGAGAGAGGCGACGAGGAGGCTGCTCTGCCCATTCGTTCGATCACTTGCCTGATCGAGTGCCCTGAGGCCATGTGAATTCCGGCGGAAAACGCCACCGCCGGCAGCCGCGCATGCAGGTCGGCCGTTGTACGGTATAGGTTGGACGCGCAGACTTTATTCTTTTATTTTCTTTTTCTTTTCCTCTCCATCTCGTCAGACAGGAATATCTTCTCTGAAAATACTGCGGAAGAACAGAGTAATCACTGGGGAAGAACAGAGACCATTTTTTATTTGAAGACAGGCAAAAGCTGTCTTTTTTATTAATAGAGCAAGAGTAAACTTTACAAGCTATTTAGGAGGCACTCAAAAAAAAATGCCCCGTACAAAAAGTAAGACTAGATGATATCTCCTAACGAGGTTAGCTAGGGTCTTAGCCAGTTAGCCACTTTTCTAAAGGTTCGCCCATTTCTCTCACATCAAAGTTTCCAAGCCATTAATAAGACAATCGACTTGAAGGGTTTCTTCGGGTTGCCAAGCGAGAGAGTGGATAGCCACTATTGCTCCACTGTGTTACGGTTTTCCCATTCGGCCATATTTAGGTCTAGGCCCATCCATGATTGGATGTTCTCCTTAATTCTTCTTGATGATCTGCAGTGAGCAAGTAAGTGTATAGCCGTTTCTTCAGTAATCCGATAAAGTGGGCAGTATCTTTGATTATCCCATCCTCTTTTTTAAGTCTGTCCGCCATCCACATTCTGTTTTGCATTATCAACCAAGCAAAAAAAAAAATTCACTTTAGGGACACCCAACACTGCCAAATTGTCTGGTGAAGGTCGTGGTCACCATCCCAATAAGTTGTAGAGCAATACAATTCTCTTGCTGACTCTTAATTTTGCGAGTAGAACCCGCTGGCGGTTAGACGCCATGTTATTGAATCCGATTGCTCAATGAGTTCAACGTCCTTAACGGCAAAGCTGTACATATTGTAGAAGCATTTTGATGGTGTATCTGTGCAGAAGCAGGAATGTAGTCGTCTGGCGTTCCAGAAACACACAGGCATGCATTGCATTTGCATTACGCGGCAATTTAATTCTCTGAACAACATTTTTTTGAAACTAATTCTCTCAATAACTGCTTGCATGCGTACTTGTTTTTCAGCCTGGAAGGAGAAAACAGAGGAGAGGAGTATCAGTTAGAGGTGAGACTACAAAAAAAAAATGTTGAACTTGGTTAATCATTCGCGTTTAAATCGTTGCGCAGGAGTTTGATTTTCGGAACAAACTGACTGCATATATTGGGCTTTCGGCCTGAACAATAAGAAAGGCCATCCATATAGATGGGCCAGAATATAGGCCTGTAAAAACAAGGCCTAAATGTAAGGATGGCCTATATTAGACCCATATTAAACGAGCCCATGTAGGCTGGAGTTAAGGTCCATCGTAACAGGCCTAAACGCGAGAAAGCAAAAAACTGAAACAGAAAAAATAGAATACTGAAACAAAAAATTTGGCCCATGCAGGTCTCGAACCTGCGACCTTCGCGTTATTAGCAGCTAACCAGCTGAGCTAAAAGGCCTATTGACACCTCAATCCCATAGACAACTTATATCTGTATACACGAATCTTAGATCAACACTTTCGAACGCGACTGTGAAAATCCTGTTACTTCCAGCTTGAACCTTCCGGTACATAGCATAGGCATACCCTTTGATACTGAGGGCAATACTGCTGACTTGGCTTCGCTTGATCAGTTGATCACTATAATTTTGCAGGTAGCAGTTCAGAACGGCAGCATCGACCAAGGGTCTAAGGGTAAGATCAGCTGATGCGTTTTGTTGGAAAATCTGAAGTGACAATATTTTTCTTCCAGATCAGAAGATGTGTTACAATACGTGGGGGCGATACAAGAATTAGATTTACATATGCTATGTACAAAATCCAATCAAGGTATATATACATTAAATTTAGAGCCAACTGATGGCATGTAGAATGCAGTACTATGTATTCACATGCTTTTACCAGCAAGAATTCTGGAAAGAATGCTTAAGAACCAACCCAGGTATACCGTATACATATACTTATCGGCCATTCCATGTTGTAAGAACACCTTGAAAGATTTCAGCTATGATATCCCTGTCTGCAGTCTGGAGGAACACTTTGAAATCGTCATGCATTTCATACACCTTCCTAAAATCCACAAGGAATCTCAAGCAGCCATCCTTGAGCTTTGGCAGTCGGTACAAGTGTGCCATCTGAAGTCTCTCGAGCACATTCTTCGTGTCGATATCCTCTAACAAGCTTTCATGGCATGCCTCCTTAAGATCACAGATGTCATACTTATCAGCAGCTCTGAGAAGGGCTAACCTGTGTGTGAGGAACTCTTCGCTGCGCAGATCACCGTATATGTAGTTGAGGAAGGCCTGGCATGCTTCGAGGGACATGTCAGAGATGTCGACTGTCGAGAGCTCTTTCTCCTTGAGATTGTGTGAGAACATGCTCCTGAAGACAGGGGAACGACTGGCCAGGATTGCACGGTGGGCCATAATGCTGCCGTCAGCAGCGTTGATTGTGATGTCAGTGAGGATGCTTTCTTGCAGCATTCGTGTCAGGGATGATAGTGCAGTATTGTCTGAAGATTGCTTGATTTGGTGAGAGGCCCAAATTGAGGCTGGTTCACCACCCTGGAATGCAGAATTAGAGTCAGCAAGGGAATTGTACTTCTCATGAGTAAAGGCCGCCACAAGTTACAGCCTTACAGGCACAAGTGAAAAATGAGAGATTTTTATGTTGAATGTCAATGAAATAATTCCAATAGTTGAATATGATATGAAATCATAGAAGTTGCATTTTCCACAATACGCTGTATTATTTCTTCTAGGGTCTTTATTGAAGTGTGCTGGTGAATAAATCAGAAGTTTGACTTTCCTCTCCTAGAAACTGTGGAAAATGTTGAATTTCCATCTGGCAGGGTGTAGTCAGTTGATGATATCACTAAGTTAATACTCCCTCCGTATCTTTTTATTTGACGTTGGTTATCAGCGTCAAATATATAAAATCAGAGGGAGTATTCAATGTTCATTTACAACATTCTCAAATTTTAGTTCTGAATGTTCTGTTATTGCATTAAATGTGTTGGTTTCAGTCAAGAAATTATTGACAAGTGGCACCAGATGTATGCTACAGGTTTATATGTTATGCTTGCTAGCTTATATTTTCCTGCTAAACCAGCATATCCAGATGAGATGTTGATTGATACTAGTACTATTTATAAGGGTCATTAATTTGTAACACTAAGGGGCTGTTTGTTTCTAGGGATTTTTTTTAGTCTCTGTCACATCAGATGTTTGGACACTAATTAGAAGTATAAAATATAGACTATTCATAAAACCCACTCCATACTTTGGAATATTTCGTGAGACAAATCTATTGAGCCTAATTAGTCCATGATTAGCGAATGTGATGCTACAGTAAATATTTGCTAATCGTGGATTAATTAGTCTTAAAAAATCGTCTCGTGAATTAGCCTTTATTTATGCAATTAGTTTTATTATCAGTCTATATTTAATACTCTTAATTGACATCCAAACATCCGATATGACAAGAACTTTTAAAAAAAAGTTTCTGGATCCAAACAAGCCCTAAGCAGCTTATAGATTAGACAGGATTTCAGGTGAGTCAGGGATGTCACTCCACGTATCCTACTTGTTGTTGTGCCAAACGTTGACAAATGAAAAGACAGTGACACAGTGCTTACAGATGGATCAGCAATTTTCAGGTCAAGAAACTCTATCTCGATCACGAATCTTCCTGTAACAGTACTATCAATTGCCCACACAAAACCGTCGTGTTTCAGCGGTTTGTCAAAAATTCCTGCAATATAAAAACCATTTGTCAGTTATAACTAACGATAGATAGTGTCACTCTCCCTTGCTTTTGTGCACACTGTTTTGCGTGCAGAACTCAGCTTAGAAATTGAAATAAAAACAATGCCTTCAATTTAAAACCGGTCAGAGTGTCTGTTTTTTTAATAATGGAAATGGTTTTACATCTCCGGCCTATGTCGTTAGACACACAGCCAGCAAGTTGTCACACTAGAAAATAATTAAGACGATGGGACAAATCCCCAACTAAATAATTAAGGCGATGGGACAAATCCCCAACTCCCTATAGTAAAAAAAGAACTGATATAGGATTTTTAAATCACTTAGATTCTATAGTTGTCAGAGTGCCTGTTATTTCTAGGTTGTCTTATTTCTAATGTTCAATAAATCAAATTTCTGTACCATTTGCTGCATGGCACAGACATTCTGCACAAGCTCAACTTGAATTCATATAAGCTACAAACGTTCACTTTCTGTCCAATAGCTCACTTATACATTGAGATACTGCAAATATTATCATCTCTTGTACATATAAAGACGAAGTACATTGCTTGCAAATAAAGGGAGAAGTAGAGGACTTCTGGTAGTAGAGAAAAGTTACCTGGGTGAACTATGGTCTTCTGATTTGGAGGAAAAGATATGAGAAGTTTTGTGATGAAGGAAGCTATAGGTGCTGGGGTTGTGTTCTTGGCCGAGTTGGATAACTCAGCAAAGACTTTAACACAAGTCTGCTTGTTATTTCTCTCCACGGATAGGTACCTTCATATTGCAGAATTAGAATCCATAAGTTAGATCCTGACATGGTAGCAGGGCCTCCATAATTCCCATATATTAATGCAATGAAGTGCTAAATTTATGGTTCTGATCGTCTCAAAGTGGAAACATGAATTAAATAGTACAGCTTAATCTGATATTTTCCCTGGTAATAGTTAAAAATAATCTGGTAGCAGTGAGGGTTGAATAAAGCAACCACTTTTGTCTGTAATATCTTTTATTCCAAGCAAAGCCTTTACCTAGAGCCTAAAATGGCCAAGAAAGGATCCCAACTAAACATAGCAGTTTGGTGAGGAAAAGTATCCCAATCTAGCTGAAAACAATTTCAAAACGGTCACAACTATACAAATATAAAATTTAATCAGATAATCCAAAACTAATGAATACACAAGGTAGCAGCTGAAAACTGTTGCACTGAAACAGAATTCAGTCAAGTTCCTCTGCTATCTAAAAAAAGAAAAAATTGAAAGCTTTCTGCAGCTTCAACCCAATAATCCAAAATATTACTATAGTTGGGTTCGCCACAACCATCACAAATTGAATAGATAACTCCTTCTCAAAGAACTGTTGCACCAAAAATTCAAAAACAAAACGAGAAAAAACAAAGAGAGTACAGTCCCTACTTCTGCACCACCGACAATACTTGGAACTCATAAATACCTCAGGTCAGTCACTATTCACAACAGCAGCAACAAAAAATGATTCCATGTCAAACTAGTACTACTACTAGAGAAGATTCACCTAAACTACCACATAAAACGATCAAACTTTATATGAAATTCATCTAAGAACGACCACAAAGAACAGAAGCAGAAGCAGAGCTGCACTGCCCCTAAAATCTCAAACTTTTTGCAGAGGAGGAAACAGACATGAGACAAGAGAGGCGAACCAGTTCCAGAGGCCGATGCGGAAGGGCTCAGACTTGCGGTAGGTGTAGCAGGGGAGCACGTCGACGCGCCATTGCGCGAGCCGCGGCGCCGCCTCCACCCGTGCCCCGTCGCTCATCGCCCCCCACGACGCCGCCACCGCCGCCACCACCTCATTGACGCACCCCAGCAACCCCACCGCCGCCTCCTCCTCCCCTTCCTTCCCCAGCTTTCTCCCCTCCACTCCCCCTCCTCCTCATGTACAATCCAAGAACCCCAGCTTTAGTTTCTTCCAAAGAAACAAACAAGAAAACGAAGAGAATACCTCAACCAATCAAGATCGCCCAACCAAAGAGGGCAACTTTGGGAGGACAGACACGACGGAAGTGTGTGTGGGTGTGGGTGGCGGCTATATGGTGGGTTGCTGTTGGAGTGTGGGTTTGCGGGCGCGGGTGAGGAGGAGGATGACGAGAGGATTAATCGGGCACGCAAATGGTGGGCGACGCGACGGTGGAGACTTACTTCTACGCGAGTGGAAGAAGACGACGGATGATTGCGAGTGCCTCCCATAACTACGTATTTTTCTCTCTTCGTGCGTGCCTGTCGCTTCCACTCCTCCACTTCACCCACCGATTCATTTTTTACAGCAATTTTCAGATTCAGAAAGATTAGTTTAGCGTTGCATGGTCTGTTACTGAAGTTCTTGGTCGATAACTAATTACCTGAACCGAGAAAATTTACCATTTATAGTGGATGATTAACCGAGCAATGATTCTGAACTTGATGCATGCATGTGTATGTATCAGTATTCAGTATATCTACTGTCCTTGTCGTCCATGGACCAAGATTTGTGCACTGAAAATTTCTGCCTTTTCTTTTGGTCCCTAGCAAAGATTTTGTCTTTATGGTTACCAGTATCCCCTTTTGACTACAAAATGGTAACCAATTGGCCACTTTGCTTCTGATCCTTTCTCTCTCTCCCATCCCCTGAATATTTTTTGTCACGATCGCTTGCTAAATTCCTAATAACAAGTGGGGATTAAACAAGGGGGAAAAGAATCAGGGAGCTAATTATTGTTGCTAAGATACGCACTGCCTCTCGTAGGCAAAGAATCACGGCGCAGAAAATAAAAGGAATCACAGAGAAAAATTTAATGTTTTTGGGACAAAAATTTGTGCACAGATGAGATATGCTTTGGATGGCATGCAGACTAAGCAAGCTAGCATCACTGCAAAGAATCCAGCTGCAGAGGTTATAAGGCCACTGTCACATGACCATGACCAAAAAACTTAATTTTTTTTAGGCTGGGATTATTCATTAGTCTTTTTCTTGATGTCATCTTCTCCGTTACCTCAAACATCGGACGTGATCAACCTGGTGGAGCGTGAAGCAGAGAGAGATCAACAAAGAATTGAGCTGCTGTTGCAATCTGTTCTTTGGAAATCCCGAGTGGACAAGGAAAGTATCTCCGGATTCCATGTGGGTCCCAAGCCTCTTGCCCCCTGGATTCTCTCTCTGAACCACTCACTCCAAGATGACAAGCAACCTTAGGGGCCCACTTCCAGGAATCTTTGATTCTTTCTGGTTGCGCCGATGTGGCACAGTGGCAGGTTGCGGTAACATTTGGGATGATTTGGAATGAAATCGTCCCGAACAAACTTTAAATTAAAAACAAGAAGTTCGGGGACAATTCTCCTTTTTCACCATACATGTAACGAAGATGGGATTACAAAATTCAAGCAAAACTAGCACATATTTATTTATTTATTTTGATATGACACATATTTAAATTCGGTCGGTAAGTTCAAGGGCTATGGATTTTATTTTTCAAGATAATGAAAAACAATTAATGAATAGTTACCTAGCCTCTACGTCGCTTAGCTAGTAAGGCTGTTCATAGTTCAACACTATAATCTCTTTTATGCAAGCGGCAGAGACAAGCTTAGTACAATTTGGGCATAGAAAATTTATAAATAGAAGGTATATGAGCAATTTTAGTCCTACCGTTGAAGAATTAGCTTAAACAAATCTTGGCTCCATCACTGTCTATAAGTCCATCTAAATCCTTGCCGCCCCCCACAAACAAAAAAAAGGCGATGATTGTATCCAATGTAAGAATTTTTACTTTTTTGTTTACAATGTTTGATCATTCGTTTTATTCAAAAAATCTAGTGTAAATTTTAAAAAGGATTAGCTGTGTTTAAATTCTTTTGCTAATAAAGTAAGTTATAAACAAAATAATACATATTAGCATAATTTTTTGAATAAGACGAATAGTTGAATATTATAAGAAAAAAGTCAAACCCCTTCCATTATAAAACATAGGTAATACTTCACACGCCATACAAAGTAGGGGTTCACAAAACTAGTTCAAATTCTGCCACAAAATTTAGGGCTTCCTCAAACGGCTCGTTTGTGTTGATAGTTGAACGAAATTCATGAAATTCTGGAAAAAAAAATTGTCATCTCACTCGCATTTCAACTCTAAAACAAGATCTTTCCAAAAAAAAAAAAACCCTCTAAAACAAGATTGCAAACCCTGCATGCAAAAGCCTTCCACACTCCAGAGCGACATAATGCTCTATTGTGCATTGCCCAATGTAATCAGCAACGCATGTCTAGCTAATTCTTGATGTGGTATATCTAGTTAAGCGAGCAAGCCAACAACCTATTAACGGAATGGAAGAAGTATCACAGCAAATTAAAGCATGCAACCAACGTGTGTTAATTTCTTCGGAAAATTTGGCAGATCATGCTAGGGACTTTGTGGGTAAAACAACCTAGCTGATTTTATTTGTGCTTGCTGTCTTGCTGATGCGTACGTCGAGATAATTAGAAAAAAGATGAGCAAGTTGGTGAATGGATAGAGTAATAGACACGGGCGAGAAGGTGCAACCAATTTATCACGGCAGTGACCGGTGGGCTAACCTCCAGTTTTTGACTTCTTATATAATCACCGTGCTTGCTGTGGTCATACATATATATATTTCATTCTGATATATATTTTTAGTTTTCACAGGTGAATCAAGAAGATCTCTTTGTTAATTTTAAGCTGAAACAGTTTCGTACGAACTTTCTGAACTTCACCGATGTGCAGCTTATCATATTCACTTGGGTATTGTGGATACCAATTGCAAAAATAGCTTCCTTGGATATGTTTCCTTTTGTCAAGATTGGCGTTCATGTGGCAGGAGAATGAAGGACAGGTGGCTAAGCCTACAGATTTACAGCTCAAACTTTGGAAAATGACATGGGGGCAATGATGCATAACTGCTCCTGCACACGTACCATATCCTGTTTAATTACAGAGTTTCGATCTCTCTACCCGATTGTCTTTCCTTGGCCTACATCGACAACGATGCTACGTACTACGAGCGGAAGAATAAGTCCAATTTGTCCATCGAAACTTACGATCATTTCAGTGGTCGAACGACTACTAGTACTTAATCCCAGGATATTTTCGTTAATAATGTGAAAAGAGAAGGTGACTGGTAAGTAATACGCAAGATGTTACGTTTGTTTGTGTTTGTCTGAACTCTAAATACATATACTGAAAAAAGATCTGGTTTCCGACAGCACCAAAAAGATCAGAGTTTAGACCAAGAAATTGTAGGCAATTAAGTAGGTAGGGTGTCATGTGCCTATTTTGTGTTTTGGTAGGGATTTGTTTGTAGACACACGGCGAGTTTTTTTTTCTGGTTACAGCTACTTAGATTGTATTTTTGTTTTTCAAGGAGAAAAAAATGCTTTGCCTTGTATATATTGATAGAGAGAAGAAAACGAGTTCAAGATTATGGTAAAAAAGACATGTAACTTAAAAAGTCCAACAAACAGTACCTTAATATACCAATACCTCGAGATACCAAAACACAATCCAACATACATCATATCACGAGTCTACAACTAAAACTCTTGCTACTGAAAAAAAAATAAGCAAAAAAAAACTAAGATAAAAAGATCTTCGAAACAACACCTCTAAAAAATTACTACATAGCGCACGCCACTGTCACGTTTCAGAAGTCTAGGACATGGTATATTGGTATTCACCAAAAGAATCCAACAAAAAGCGGGATTACATAACAATACTCTAATGAGAAAGCGGCGCTCGTAGGCATCGCCATTGCCAACCCGAAAACTAGGAGTTTTCGCCCTTAAATTTTCCAGCATCTCATAGTCCCATGTCTAGAAGCACCTGTCAGGCTTAAGAGACACCGCCAACCAAAACCTTTGTGTGCAGCTACTGCGCCGATGCCTCACCGCTAGACAATCATTAAGAAGGAGCTCCTCGATGTTCGGCACGCTTTAGATTCATCCACACATATTGGTTTTTATGATCTTTTTGGTCTTTTTCTCTATAAATATATACGTATACGAGGCAGATAGTGGCGGACCTCGGAATTAGAGAGGGGATCATCTTCTTCCTCCTCCAACCCCGTATTTTCTTTTATCTTCCTCTTCTTCCCCATTCTCTCCCCTGTTTTTCCATGGGGATTCAGCGGATAAGGGGGTCGAGTTTCCTAGCACCCATGCTAGAGTCAGAGTTATCCTCTTAAGAAATAAGGTTTGTATCTGTCCCTGCACTCTTAATTGCTTGGCAAAGGCAACAGCCGAAGCACTGACATGTGTGTGGTGCTAATGGTGTGGGCTCGACTAAGGTTACCTACATTTGGGAGCATATGCATCGTGTTGTCAAAGCAGAATGGATCAATTGCCGGCGATCGATGCAGACGTGGTCACTGAAGAAATAAGTAGGAGTATAAATTTGCGTCTGCAATCATTCAGACTTTCATGTCGCAACACTGAAAATGACTTGTCTGCATATCTGATAGTAGTATCCGAGTTGGAGCCTTGGAGGGTATAAAACTCCTTTAGAATTCACCGAGATTGGTTCGGTTCGATCTCTATTAAAATTCTTTTAAAATTCCTCTGTTTCAGAGAAGAGCGTTATGCTGAAATTGCAACGCATCAATTGATTACCTCTTCTTTTCTCTTTGCGGGGAAATGAAACGCGCAGTCGCGCTCGCGCATTTCCGACCGAACAGAGCCCACATTAGGATGGTCCGTATGCTGGTAACAATCATGTTCCGGCCCAACTAATATAGGCCGCACGTTTGCTGAAAGAACGTTTCGGCCCATCTATCTACCACTTCTGCAGCCCAACTAGTAGGGTTGGTATCGGTCCAGATTTTGGGAAAATGGCCCAGGTCCCTTTTTTTCAGAAAAGACCCTTTAGTTTTGCATAACTGTCCCAGTTTTGTTGCAAACCGGATTTCCAATTGGGGTTCGGCCGGTGCTCCCGCCGCCGATCGAGGCCGTCGTCGTTGCCGTCCGGTGGCATTGCAATTGGAGCATCTCTAACAGTGTCCAATACATGTCCATAAAATATAATTTAGGAATTTAGTCAAAATCTGGTCTTCAATAGTGTCCAAAACATAATTCCAATTTTACCTCACGCCCAATATTGACCCAAAAATAAACTAGATTTGGAGCTCTTTTAGGTGTTCTCAATCATTCCAACCGTGAGAGAAATTGACCACAAATTAGGGACACTGTAAGGGCAGGTGTTTAATCATTCTGAACTGAAATCCATCAAATCATACCAGCTACTACAATTTGTAACACGGTCTCGATGCTATCACCCAAAATGGTGGCCTCATCAATTTGCAGCTGATACCAGAGATTCTGAAGCAGATATTATCAATGTTTTATGGAGAGGATGGGGTAACTTACCAAGAGTTATTACAATGCTAAATGAGGCTCCACGTATTGTTTGATAGCATCAGGGAGTACTTGTGAGCAAAATCCCATTGTTTAACAGAATAACTCAGAACTGAAATCAACGATAATACCACCAGTTGTGTACCTTTGAATGTTATTCAGTAAACTGGTCACACCTTTTGAATTTATTTATTTACCTTCAATGTTATACACAGTAGCTAAACCTAATTTGAAATAAATATCGCGAGCATTTTCAAGTAAGACAAGAGAATATCTGCATATGAATTTCCAGATTTTCTGCTTAGTACAATCTTTCTTTTTTCAGAGCAGTCCTTTCATTCCTGGGAGGCTTGGCCATCTCTTTTTTTTTTTGAAACTTCAGATATATTAAGGCATTAGAAGCAGACTACAAAGGATAGAGGTGCCTCAGCACACTCAAAGTCATTTTCAGCCTAATCATATGACAAGGAACATTGGGGTAGGCTAGATGAGTGATATTGTTGCATTGAAAGGCATGTTGAGGGTCTTGTTGATTCAATACCTTTTTTTCCAAACCATCTGCAATTTTGTTTAGATCTCTCCTAATCCAGTTGATCTTGATTTCCTAATCTGTTATGGAGAAGATGTGATGCAGTTGAGGGGCGAGGGCCCAGTGGCCTGGACTATTGAGAGCATCTCTGTCTTGAACAGCTTTCACCAGGGTTCTATTGTCTGAGAGAAACACCACGTCCGGAATCTGCAAAAAAATAGAAATTTGCAAAGCTAGCTTGAAAGCCAGCAGCTCTGCCTGCAAGGGAGAAGAGGGGCTCGTGCTGACAGCATTGATGAATATTGCCTGATGATCCTGGGGATTGTGGAAGAAAACTCCAAGACCAGTCTTGCTTGGCCATCTCTTGCTGATCTGTACAATCTTGATCAGTTTCACTAATATTGATAGTGAGACAGGATAGTGCAGTGCTCAAATGAGAAGGCGAAACTGATTTGCTCCTTGGTTGGTAATTGGTATTGTAAGAGTGAAGAAAACATGTCTATCTGGTTCTGAATTCCAGAACAGGACCACTACAACTCTCCCAAGTATCAAGTGTCAACCATACAAAACATTGATAGTATCGCTTCACAGACAGCAGTAATTTCACCACTCAGTCATTTTCTAAGCCAGACAGCTCCATTCAATTAAGTAAATAAGAGCAAACCCAACAGCTCGTTCATTTTTATACTCCATATCACTTTTTAGATGACCATCTAAAAAAGATACCTCCTCTATATTACTTTGTCATCTAGCAGATCATTCATTTTACATCATCCATATATATTTTAATAATATCTTGCAACTGCTAGCAACTGCTCACAACCTCAAGAATATTTCACAGAAATACTATAAAAATACATGAAAAATCTTAGCAGCAAAAGTTCAACAAAATAAAAGAAAAAATCATGGCAAAATTAAATTTTACAGTCATGCCTTCTCTCTCTCCTCCTTTCTTTCTGTTATCACTCCCTTGCTCTCCTCTCCTGAAGCAAACGAGAGCACATCTCAAAAAAAAAAAAAGAAGCAGACGAGAGCAGGAATTGGGGAGGATTGGATTCAACTGGGTTGGATTGGGGAAGAAGAGGAGTCGATCTATTGATTTTTTTTAAAGGGAAGGCAAAAGCTTTGCCCTTTATATATTAATAGAGCAGGAGAAAAAACAGATTGATAAAATGTACGGGGCCTACCCCGCAAAAGGAAAAAGCTTAAGTGATCTCTCCTAATATGCCGAACTCTTGGAGCTTAGAAGCTCCTACTTTCAACCATGCCCTTGCTTCCTCTTTTATCTTTGCTATAATAGTTGGTAGTGTTGAAGCCGTGTGTCGAAATATGCATGCATTCCTTTCACACCAAATTTCCCAAGCCACTAGGATAACCAAAGTGTGCGTAGGTAGACGTGGGTTGTTTGGTGACTCAACCACAAAGGTCCACCACTGTTCAGTTGTCTCGCATTCATCCCATTTTTCATTTGCAATTCTGTGGCGGTCCAACACTGAATCTCTGTCCAAATTCTTTTCGAGACTCTGCATTTCGCTAGTAAGTGTATTGCCGATTCATCGACGGTACGACACAGAGGACACACTTTCTGATTTTGCCACCATCTCTTTTGAAGACTGTCAGCCGTCCACACCCTATTTTGAATGACCAGCCAAGAAAAGAATTTGCATTTTGGTGGAGCCCAGACCTTCCAGATGGTTTTGTTGAAGGTTGTCTTTGTGGACCCTAAGAACTGCAATCTGTAGGCAGATTTCGTCGAGTGCTGGCCATTGGCCGTTAGGGTCCACCGGATCGTATCTTGCTCATCATTGAGTGGTCTCATTGTCCTGAGCATGCCCCAGAGTTGCACAAATTGCTGCAGTTGTGCCACAGTTGTGATTTGTAGGATGTCGATGTCTCTAACCCAATTGTTTCCTTGGAGCGCGTCTTGCACCGTTCTGTTCTTTTTTTTGGAGATCGCAAAAATGTCTGGCGCGATTCTCCGAGGTATCTAGTTTTCTAACCATTTGGACTTCCAAAATGTGGCGGTTGCCCCATTTCCCACCGTTATGGACGTCGCCGCCACGAAGACCTCTCTGTCCCTTTGGTTGCAGGGAATTATCGTGCCCACCCATGGTTTGTCTGGGGCTGTCCACTCATGCCAGAGCCACCGAAGGCGCAGTGCCGTGGCGAAGCGTTGGAGGTCCAAGACCCCCAATCCTCCTAGATCTCTTGGTCTGCACACCCTTTGCCAGTTGACTTTACATTTTCCTCGTGAAATGTTCTCCCCTCCTGCCCAGATGAATTTTTTCCTCATCTTATCAATCTCCTGTAATGTCCCATCCGGTAGCTTGAGGGCGGTTAGATGGTAAATTGGTTGCGCCATGAGAACTGACTTCGTTAGGCATGTTCGTGCTGCCGCTGACATTAGCCTCCCTTGCCAAGGCGGTAGTCTTGCTCAACACTTGTCTATAAGCGATTGCACATGGATCTTAAGTTTTCCAACCACTAACAGCAGACCGAGATATTTCATTGGGAAGGTCGTTAAGCCTGCTGGAAAGATTCCAATGATCTCCGACAGGTTGATATCGCCACATCGGATTGGCGCAATTTGGCACTTGCTTAGGTTAGTTTGTAACCCGGTGGCCTGCCCAAAGGCGCTCAATAGGTTCGTCAGATTTGTCATGTCGCTGATTGTTGGTTGCACGAAGATTGCTGCAACATCGGCGTAAAGGGAAGTTCTGAACCTCGGGGCCTGGCCTCTTAGAGGAGACAGCAGCCCGATCAACGTGGCCTTCTTGAGGATGTGATGTAGCAGGTCAATGGCTAGGATGAACAGAAGCGGAGAGAGTGGGTCTCCTTGTCTGAGGCCTCGCCCGTGCCTTATAGGAGCTCCTGGACTTCCGTTAAGAAGGACCCTTGTGGTGGAGGATGAAAGGATATTTGCTATCCATTTCATCGAGAAGCCTCTTCGCTGTAGGAGCTCGAGAAGGTAGTCCCATCAGACCGAGTCAAAGGCCTTTGTTATGTCTAACTTTAGCAGGAGAGTTGGCGTTCGTGTTTAGTGGAATTTCCTGGCCAGGTTTCTGACATACATGAAGTTGTCGTGGATACTCCTTTTTTTATGAAGACGCTCTGTGTATTGCTGATTAAGGTCCCTATGAGGGGATGTAGTCGCAGAGCAAGAATTTTAGTTACCAGCTTTTTGATCCCGTGTATCAAGCTGATCAGTCTGTAGTCTGTGATGCTCTCTGCTCCTAGTCGATTGATTGATTAAGCAGAATAATAGTAGCAGTAGATGAATTGATTTCCGCAAGCACAACCAGCTCTCCATCGATTGATTGACCTCCTCCTCCCGACCGCTCTCGTCGTCGATTTCCGCAAGCATAGCCAGCGTGGGCAAACGACGCCGCAACAGCTCGCCGGCGTGGCCGAGCAGCAGGAGGTGCTCGGCGGCCGGTCGGCGGCGGCCCTACTCCAGATCCAGTCGCCTTTCACCTCGCAAGTGCGGGCAAACTCACGGGCGAAGCGGCCGCGGCGAACGCAGCAGGCGGGCGCGGGCAAGCGGCACAGCAGCAGGTCGCCGTCACCGGCGAGCGACGCAGCAGCAGGAGGGGGGTGGTGCAACGAGCGGCTGCAGGAGGGGGCGGCGAAGGCCAGCGGCGACCGGAGGACAGCGAGAGGCAGCGCTGCGATGACGTTGATGCCGCTCGTCTGTTCCTTCCCTCGATCTGGAATCGCCGATGGCGTCCGGGCCAGCGCGTGAGCGAGATTTGGCGTAGCGTTTCTCTCTCCTCTTTGGATGATACGCTAATTTTGGATCTCCTGGAGCTGGTTTTTGGCCCTACATCCTCTATTTTACAGATGGAGGACATGATAGATGATCTGCTGGGTTCGCTCTAAGAACAATTGAAAGTATCTGTATAATTTGCAAATACATCATGAGCAGTGGTGAGGCATGCCAGGCACAATTTGCCACTATCATCCTTGATCCTTCTTATCTTCTACTTCTAAAAAAGATTAGCACAGTAAACTTAGTGATATCTAATCGTAAACTACGTCATTCTGATCAAAGCAAAAAGGTCAGCATCTGAACCATTTGCATCCAAGGAAATTTTATATGGAAGAAGGAATTCCTTCCATCTTACTATATTGATACCAACACACTAACCTGAGGAACACATATTAGAATCATTGCTAATCTGTAGGATGATGCAGGATCTCCAAAAGAGGTGTTTTTAGAATAGTGACAAGTCAAACTTTTTCAACTTTGACTATTAATAGTTAAAAAAATTAAAAAGATTGATCATGTAAGAATAGTATTATTAGATTTGTCATTAAACAAACTATCATAATACAAAACTTTTTTTTAATAGAATCTTATTTTTATGAATATTACCGATAGGCCGTGTCAAAGTCTAAAAGTGAAGTTATTTTGAAACGGAGATAGAAAGTGAACCTGCATAGCAAGTTGAAGTGAAATCTGGCTTAAATCAACAGGTACTCTCCAAGCAAATTGCCAAGTTAGCCTTGAAAAACTGGAACCTTCATGGTCAGGTAGACCGCTATCAACCTTTTTTACCACCTAGCAATCAAAAAAGGAAAGAAAATCACGTCAACTTGTTTCATCCTCTAGACACATCAAATAGAAGATGGAATAGCTAGTAACAGATACACCACGACGATCAGCTTTCCTTTTGATTGAACTCAGATAAGTACCCCGCTGCAAAATATGTTTCAAAAGATTCCCCAACTCCAATAATTCACCTCTCAACTGATGTGTGACCATCTTCTCATAAAACATTGCTTAAAAAATTATCACAACTAAACGTGTCTGTTAACACTATTAAACAACAGTACATTGATGAGAAAATTGCCTATTTGACACTAAAAAAAATGGAGGTTGCCTATTTGACACCTAAACTATAAATCTTGCCTATATGTCCACAAACTCACTTTTCTTTGCCAAAATGACACTCCCGTCCAGTTTTCCGTCAACCACTGTTAGTTGGAGAAGAAAGGCTAGGAGAAAAGACGAAAATACCCTTATGCAAATGAG